>PVJH01006610.1:0-100320 GCA_004026705.1 Nesogale talazaci
GGCAAGGAAAAAGAGGAAGACCTTCAAAGATATGGATTGTCACTGTGGCTGCACACAGGGTCTAAAGAATTGGAATAATTGTGAGGACAACATAGGACTGGGGAATGTTTTGTTCTGTTTGACACAGGGTTGCTGTGGGTCAGACACGTCTTGATGGCACCTAACAATAACAAGAGTCTGATTTATCTGTTCTCATATCAAGTCCTTGTCACTCGGGGTCTGGAACCAGGACTTGGCTTATTAAGTCACCTGAGCTGCTCTTCAGGGACTTCCTTCCAGAGGATGGAGGTGCTGATGAAGTAAGAGCATGGAGCTGCCCAGCAGAGCATTCATTTTAAATTTTCCAGCATGTGTTGCAGAATATCTCTCCTTCTTCTTCGCCAGCTTCCTGGAGCCATTGAATTAACAGCATGGTAGTCCTGATGAGAAGCCCGTATGGGTAGCATGTTGGGCTCATAACCACTTGATCAGCAGTTCTAAGCCACCGACTTCTCTGCGGGAGAAAGATGAGGCTTTCTACGTCTGTAAAGAGTTTGAGTCTCAGAAATGCATAGGTGCAGGTCTCTGCCATCTAACAGAGCAGCTATAAGCTAGAATCACCTTGATCATGGTGAGTTGGTTTGTTTGGTTTGTGGGTTATATGCTCAGATGCTAATGGAAAGGTAGGGGTTTGAGTCCTTAGAAGGCACCTTGGAAGAAAGGCCTGGTCGTGTCATTCCCAAACAACCAGGCATGGAAAACTCTGTGGATCTCACATGGAGTCCCTGTGATTTGGAGTGAACGTGGTGTCAGCTGGCTCTGCTTCAGTGAACAAGGTCTTGGCTTGGGCCAGCGGTTCTGCGATTGCTCCTGCAGGCATGTTGCCTACCCACTGCCATTGCCCCTGGCCCAGTGCTGGCCTTCCCGGGCACTTGTCTCTTTCTGCTTCTGGACTCCACTCTTGCTTTTGCTTCTGTGCCATTGTATGCACCAGCATCGCACCAGGAAGGACTGTCCCCGATTTCATCCAAGAGACCCCTTTCTTCTGGGATTTCCCTTCCATAAGCCAGCACAAATGACAAAAGACCCTTTCCACCACCATTGGAGCGTGCTGGCCTCCCAGCAAGTGGTGGACTTTGTGTTCTGAGTCTTGGTGGGCAGTTCTGCCTGTCCCCCACCCCCGCTGAGGCTCCTGCTACACGTGTTTAGAGAATTAGTAAAATTACCAGCCCACTGACAAGCCATGGTACAGGTTGTTCCCATACTGTTCACCCCATGAGCCAAGAATCCAATTGCTGCCTTTCCCCAGGCATATTGTAGTGTTCCAATTGTTGGCAAGATTCTTAGCAGAGGTCTAAACCGCCTCCAAATGCTCCTGTAAATCACCTTGTGGCTCTGGTCCACAAAGCAGCACAAGCTAATGGCTGCATTCTATGATAAGTGGAGGGTAGAGTGTCAGGAGAATTAGGTTGCATTTATTTGTTCCAGAGCCATTCATTAAAGTACATGGACTCGTCCATTGAAGAAGCACTTCTTGTACTTCTGCTATAGACAAAGCTAAGTGGGGAGGATGGTCATAGGATCTTCCAGTCCAGATGGCCAAGTCCACATGTGAAATGTTTGAATCAGTGCCTGCTTTCAATTCTATTAGCTATGGGTCCTTGAGTAGATCTGTTTAATGCTCTTGGCCTCAGTTTCCTTACCATGAAATAGGGTTTGAAAATGCCTGCTATGTATATCTTGCAGAATTGTTGCGTGGGAGCAGGTTCAGGTCAGTTGTCACCAAGAGAAGAATTGGATGCAAGGACACCCACAGGAAGATTCTTCAGCATATCCTCAGGAGGGGCTTCCTCATGATCCAAGGTGTCCTTCACAACTGTGAGCCCGCCATCCTTGGAGATCTTCAAGCATAAGGTGAGAGTTTGATGGAGATGCCACACTCAGCTAATGAACTTAATCTTGGACACACTAGAGTCTATGAAGCATGCAGGAAGAATGGTCTTGGTTTTGAGTTGAGCTTCATTTTCTTTGGTTGACATTCCGTGGGTACCTACTATGAAACATAGAACCCTATATGTTCTGCCACCTGACAGTGAATGAGCATGGAGAGTGTTATACCTGTCCTCCAGAGGTGACTATTTCAATGAGGCAATGGACAGTTTTAGCTAGTGTTGCTGTAACATAAATACATGGACATATCTTTGAAGAACAGACTGTATCTTCTCCCAGTTCTGGAGGTCCAAACACCAAATATGGGTATTGACTCTGTTGGTTCTTGTTTTGTTGGCCCAGTTACTCTGGACATTCTATGATTCTTGGCAAATGACACATATCATCTATCTTGCCCCTTGTGCCTTCTTTTGTCTCTATTGCTTTTTATACAACTAAGAAATAATTAGGTATAGCATCCACCCAACACTTGTATGGCTACATTACATTGCATCATGAAAATGATTATATCACATTGGATCACATTCACAGGCATGGAGGTTAGGATTCCAACACATAATTTGGGGAGACAAAATTCAAGCCATCACATGACCTCACACACAGCGAAAGGGAGTGAAGTGAAAAGCAAAGAGAAATACTGGGCTGATGAGTGGGGACCTAAGGAGTCTAACACCCTGGACTTACCTGGCATGCTTTTACACATTGCTCTAGGTTCAAGATAAATAAGGGGAAGACATGTGACTGATTCTTGGGGCAGGAGGGCATTTGAAGAGACTAAAGGGGTGAGCTAGACAAGACATTTGATACTACAGTACTCTCAAAGGGAGGAAGACAGGGCTTTCTATTCCTGTAAACAGTTATAGCATCAGACACTCTGTTAGTCTAGGTTGACTGGAGAAACAAATCCAGAGACACCCAAATATGTGTATAAGAAAGGGACTTCTATACAAGAGCACTTGAATATTGAGAATGTTGAATAAACATCTCAGCCCAGTCCAGATCAAGTCCATAAGTTCGCTATCAGCCCAAATGTCCGATACCAATCAATAAAGTCCTTTTCAGAATCACAAAACACATGCAATGACACCTAATGCAGGAAGATCATAGACCAGTGGGTGCAAAGTCTTGTGGATGCAGTGGTGGTGGAAGCATCTCAGTACTGGCAGGGGTCTCCACGTGGGTCCTCCCATTCTCAGGGTACAGGGTCTCTCAGCATTAGTGCCATGTGTCTTGTCTGTAAAGCATCTCTCAGGGAATTAGGAAGGAGAGAGAGAGAGAGAGAGAGAGAGAGAGAGAGAGAGAGAGACTCCTACCTCCATGGTGGAAATATAGATATTCTCAGAATCCTCAGTGGAAGGCCATGCCCACACAGAGGCCTCATTGGCTATTTCCTGATTGACAGACTAGAACCCTACCCCTTCACTTTTAATCCTCTCAAGTTTCAAATTGACACTAGATTACATAACTACTACAGAAACTGACAAGGATAGCTTTAGCCTGTCCTACAGGGTCTCTATGAGTTGGCATGAACTCACTGGCATTGAGATTGGTTTTGCTTTGGTTCTCTCAAATTCAGATAATGCATGAATCATATAAAATATGCTTGTCTTCTAGAATTGACTTAGACCATTTTTATCATGAAACTAAATATAAGCATACAACTCCATAGCAATTTCTCAGAGTAGCATATCATATTTTTAAATTATCTATGAACAAACTATGAAATCATAACATCCAAAGTAAATTCAGTTAAATTTGATTTGTGATGTTTTCCTGAAATTAAATTGCTTAGAGTGGACTTAGGAATAGGAACATGTACTTCCTTTTTATGATTCCATCTTGCCAACTTCCCTTATCTCCAGGACAATCTGTTGTGTGAATGCCTGTCATTACGGAAGTCTGATCTCAAGGTGGTTAAAATCATAGATGGTGAATCCTGAGATTGCTGATGTACAGTTATGGATTATGAACAAGTTGCTTAACTTCCTCTCCCTCGGTATCCTCATCGGAAAGATGAAGATGAAGCAGTAGGACTTGCCACTTAAGGTTTTGCTAAGAAACAATAGGACTCCATATAAATAAAATACATTAGACACTCAAAAAGGCGTCTGGCCTAACTTATGAAGCCATGATTAATTAGGGTTGGCATTTCTCCAGCTGAAAGAATTGGTGAAAAATTCAGGTCTTGAGCAGAAATACTGAGGGATTCCATGGAAAAACTGAGTGATGCAGGAGTGACTCCAGTAAAAAGAATTGGTGTTAATCTTGGGACTGAGCTCCAGTGGCGTAGTGGTTGTGCACAGGACTGTGATCCACTGGGTTGGCGGTTCAAATCCAGCAGCAGCTCTCCAGGAGCAAGGCTGGGTCTCCTATTTCCACCAGAGTGGGAGTAGTGATCTCCCCCCCCCCAAAAAAAAAACAAACCAAAGCAAACAAACAAACAAACAAAAAGAATTGGTGTTAATCCTATACTACATCCTGAAATGATTTAATGTTCACCAGGCTGACACAACTCCTAATGGGCATAGTAAAGGTGTTGAATTCCATTCTAATTCTCTTAAAATAGATTGGCTAGTTACATTAGATCACATTATGGGAGATGACTGCATCACTACATAACTCTGAAAATTACATCATTATGCAACTGCCAGGCTACTGAGATTCATGGCTTAGCCAAATTTATATATTTCTTGGTGGGGGCATAATTCAATCCCTACCAGTGAGTGAGACTTATGCTGATCACACTATCAGGAAAGACCAGTTTCTAGAAAAGGATATTATGGTTGGGAAAGCAGATGCTCTGTTTGGCAAAGTACAGGGGCAGCAAAAAAGTAGGCAAGATGGATTGGCACCATGGCTGCATCAATGTGGTCAAGCATAAGAACAATTGTGAGAATGGCACAGACCTCGGGTGGTGTTTTATTCTGTTGTATATAGATAGGGTCACTATGAGTCAGAACTTGGAAGAAGTAAGGCCAGAGTCTTAGAGACCTTAAGGTAGGAAGAACTCAACTTACATATCTTGTACATATTGTCAGGAGAGACCAGTCCCTGGAGAAGGACATCATCTTGGTAAAGTGGAGGAGCAGCTAAGGAGGGGAAGACCCTCAATGTGACTGATGGACACAATGGCTGCACAATGGCTGCTTGGGCGTAAGAGCCATGGTGAGGATGACACAGGACTGTGCAGTGTCTCATTCTGTTGTGCTCTATGGGTTGGCGTCTCCTCAATGCCACCTAACAACAATATGAGTCAGAACAGACTAGATGGCATCTGAAAAAACAACCACATAGTAGCGGCTCAGAGAAAATGAGAGAATCCCTCACTGAAATGGATTGATACAATACTGAGAATTACCGTGCTTAACTTACAGGATCAACAACTTGTCAGTTCTGTCAGGATTAAATTCATCAGGAACCAGAGCTGACTCCATGGCAACTGCACCAGTATGGTGAGGACATCCCTCTGATGTGGAAACTGGGGCTTAGAGATCCCAATTTGCCTAGGGTCACTGCGCTAAATGGAAGAGCCAAGATTCTCCAGGTTCCTGCCAACCAAACACCTGCTCTTACAGCTTGTCATGCATGTCCTGGGATAAATTCATGAATGCAGTAACATCTGAAGGTGAGACTAAGTAGAATCCTGGGTGTAAAGGCTGCAGTGAACCAATCACCTCTTAGCATCTCCTCCATTTGCTAACTAGTTAGGTGCAGAATCCTGAGGTGATGCAAAGGGCTAATAGACTTAGTTGCTGTGGTAGTTATATAATCATTTGTTAATTTAAGGATTAAGAATGTAGGGCTGATGTCTTGTCTGTCAATCAGATCATAGCCAATGAGACCTCCTGAGAACTGGGAAATCCGGCAGTATTTCCTTCTTGTAGTCTAGAGACACACTCTCTCTATCCACTCCCTTGGAGATGCCTTACTGACAAGACGCTTGGCACTATCTGATAGACCCCATCCGCTGGGAACTGGAGGAATCACTTGAAGACCCCTGCCAGTGCTGAGATGTTTACAACACCACTGGATCCAAAGACTTTCTATCGACTGACCTGTGATCATCCTGCAGGCAGAATCCTTGTATATGTTTCATGAGTTTGAAGAGGCAGTTATAGACTGATACCAGACATATGGGCTAATATTGGACTAATGGATTTGATGTGGAATGGGTGGGAATGTTTTCTCGATGTTCAATTGCTCTTGGATATAAACCTCTTTCTTTTATACACATATGCATGTCTATGGATTTTTTTTCTCTAGTCTGCCAAGACTAACACAGTTGCTAATAGTTGAAAGTTCAAGTTCACCAAGGGGATACCTTGATAGAAAGATCTGGTGATCTACTTCTGAAAAGCCAACACTTACAGACTCCTGGCACTCAATGCTAAGGAATGCTGGTGGTACTGTGTGGTGAGTGCTGGAATGCCAACCACAAGTTGGTGGTTCAAACGAATGTCATCAAGATTTCTATCCTTGGAAATCCTCCAGAGGGTTGCTGTGAGTCAGCATCAACTCCATGCCAGCAGCTGTTAGGGGAGCACAACTCAGCCCTGACACACATGAGGTTGCCATGAACCTCAACCCGCTGGAAATTGGGTTGGGTTGGTTTTGACTTAAGACTTATGTTCCCCAACAAGTGTTCCGAAATCAGTGACAAGGTGGGTGTGAGAGGCCCAATAGGGACTGAGCAAGAGTATTGCAACAGGGAGAAAGTACTGAAAGTCCAACGGAGGCTGAGCATGATAGTGGGACAAGAGGAAAGTAAAAGAAAATAGAGGAAAGAACTGGCGGGTAAAAGGCATTCATAGAGGTCTAAATATAGGCATGTACATAGGTGATTATATTTCTATATGATGATGGGGAAATAGAGTTATGTGAATATACTTGGGGTTAGTATTAAGACAGCAGATGGACATAGGACCTCCACTCAGGTACTTCCTCAATGCAAAAACACATTGTTCTATTAAATTGGCATACCATGATGCTCACCTTCCTGACACGATCACTGAAGAAAAATGAGTGCATAAGCAAAAGTGGTGAAGAAAACTGATGGTGCCCAGCTATCAAAAGATGTAGCCTTGAAAGTAAACAAGCTGTCATCTAGCTCAGAAGCAACAAAACCCACATGGAAGAAGCACACCCGTTTGTGTGACCACGAGATGTCAAAGGGATCAGTAATCAGTCTTCAAGAACTAAAAATCATATCATGGCATGCCTACTGCCCTGATATGCTCACTGATGACAAACGTGTGCATAAGCAAATGTGGTCAAGTAAGCTTAAGCTGATGGTGTCCGGCTATCAAAAGATATAGCATCTGGGACCTTAAAAGCTTGAAAGTAAACAAGTGACCATCTAGCCCAGAAGCAGCAAAGCCTATATGGAAGAGCACACCAGTCTGTGTGACCATGAGGTGTCAAAGGGATTAGGTATCAGGCATCAAAGAACTAAAAATTATATCATTATAAATGAGGGGGAGTACAGATTGGGGACCCAAAGTCCATCAATAGGTAAAGCGACAGCCCCTTACAGAGGGGTTGTAGGTAGGAGATGAGCCAGTCAAGATACAGTGCAGCAACAATGAAATATGCAACTCTCCTCTAGTTCTTAAATGCTTCATCTCACTCACTATCATGATCCCAATTCTACCTTAGAAATCCAGCTAGACTACCAGAGGATGTACACAGGAGCTGGAAACAGGGGTATTTCAGGAAAGATGATCCTTTCAGGATCATGGGTGAGAGTGGTGATGTCAGGAGGGTGGAGGGAAGGTGGAATAGAAAGGGAGAACCCATTGTAGGGGTTGACATATGACCTCCTTTCTGGGGTATGGACAACAGGGAAATGGATGAAGGGATACATCGGACAGTGTACAATGCAAATTAATGACAATTTATAAATTGTTAACGGTTCATGGGGGAGGGGGAGAGGGGAGGGAGGGGAAATATGGGAAGATAGTATTGGGGGACTAGGTTGAAGGAGGATGTTTTGAGAATGATGATGGCAACAAATGTGCAAATGTGGTCTGCATATAATTGGCATATGTATTGATCTTGATAGGAGTTGTATGAGCCCCCAATAAAATGATTTAAAATAAAAAAGCTTATAGTGAGGCCTCAAGTAAAAATGCTTTGGAAACAATGGCAACATATATACAAATATGCTTGATACAATTGATGTAAGAAATATTATAAGAGCTGTAAGAACCCCCAATAAAATGCCTTAAAAAAAAGACTTAGGTTCCTAAACTTGGTTGGCCATCAGAATCATCTGGGAATCTGGTGAAACTAGAGATCACTTGGCTCCTCCCTCTAGACCAGTGGTTCTCAACCTTCCTAATGCTGTGACCCTTTAATACAGTTCCTCAAGTTGTGGTGACCCCATATGTGAGCGTTTCTGCATGTGGGTGGACCTGCCTGGAGAGGGATAGAGGAACAGTGTCTCTGTTCATAAGACCATCAGAAATATGGTCTTAGGTGACCCCTGTGAAAGGGTCATTTGACCCCCCCCCCAAAGGTGTAGTGACCCACAGGTTGAGAACCGAGTCCACCTGTCTGTAGCTTCACCAGAACCCCAGGTGATTCCAATGATCAGCCAAATTTGGGAAACTAAGGTTAAGGTGAATCCCTATGTTCACTCAGGTTAATGCTAGACCTCCAAATTTAGTTAAGCAAGGCAGAAGGGAAAGCTAATTGAGTTTGTGTAGTTAAGAATGGAATTAGGGACAATGTAAATAGGAAATAAAAAGAAGAAATGGAATACATGATGTTACCTGTGGGATAGCAACCAATGGAATGAAAGAAACATATGTATCAAACCTGGCATGCTTTGTAAACCTTCACCTAATTCACAATATAGTTCTTGTACAAGACTGTATCGAGTATTAGTTCAGACTTCATGGGATTTACTGTCAAGATTTCTGGAAATAAATATCAATAAAGTGATGAGAACCTTCATTTCCAGGATGCTTGGGCCCTGCACTTGTTTCTTGCAGTCAATGAAAGAATCAAATGGGGATTTGTAGGGGATTTTGATGGGAAATATTTACAAATGAATAACAGCCGTCATAATCATTGGTAAGCAAGACTGCCGAGTTGGTGGTAAAATAGACACAACTTTGTTTGCTACCAGAAGGTTTAATGCTCCTTAAATCTACTTTTGAGACTTATTTACGCAGAAAAATATTTTTCTGCTCTAGCCCACAAAGTTATTGTTCAGAATGTCCCTGCATGTTGGCTTTGACCTTGATGGTAGGTCTGAAATATTGGATTTCTTACTTCTCTGCTTAAAATTTTCCCAACCAATCATCTTAGTTGACCTCTACTGTCTGCCTCATGGCAGTAACCCATCAACTTTTAGAAAGAAATATATGAGATTTATCACAGTCACCCTCCTAAAATCTCCGCGTTCAAGAAATGTATTCTTACTTTATCTCCCCCCTGCCCCAAATCTCTTTGTGGGTTTTCCTCATAAAGTGAGCACCGAACGGAGTAATTTAGAGTTTCATTACTGCCTGAATGTGTGCTGTTAACCACAGTGAGCTGTTCATAACTCAGATAAGAGAGGACAATGCCCTCACCCTAAACTTGGTTTTGTTGTTGCTGTTGAGAATACACACAGTCAAGCCCACACCTCCTTCGCCATATATACACCTACATTTCTGTACAAATAAAGTCGTGCCACTCTTTCGACCATCCTTCTCTAAGTTCTTCCTTCACTGTCCCCATCAACTCATGCCTCCTAAGGTTCTTAGCTCATCTTTTGAGTTGTTCTTATCAGTGTGACTTGTGACCCCCTGAACCATGTTCTTGACACCACACCATGTTCAAGGGAGGCCTTTGTCACTCTAAACTCACTGTCTTTGAGTCGATTGTGACCCTCAGAGATCCTAAAGGACAGAGAACAATTGTCCCCATGTGTTTCTGAGGCTGTGTATCCTTATAGGAGCCGATAGCCTCATCTCTCTCCCACACGGAACACCTGAGGAGTTTGAACCAGGGATCTTGCTGTCAGCCACCCAGCACATAACTTACTGTGCTCCCAGGACCTCTTTCTACTAGTTAAGCTAAGTTATTGCTCAGTTTTAAGATGCCTAAGGTGTAGACACATTAGCTAGTACTCTAACATAGCTACAATTCCAGCTGAGCATACCTGGTGTAGTCCTTGGCTCACCTAGCCACCACTCTGTGTTGTCCATTCTCATCACTGCATAAAGCCTGTCCAAAACACAGCTTGACAAAATCCTTCTTCCTCAGCACACAGATAGTCTTGGAAATACAATAGCAGTAACCAATGAGTTTTAGCTACCTAACATCGTTGTGCTTATAATGTCAGTAATCCATATTGGCAACATTGTTTATTACCTGGTATAACAAGTGCTCTCACAATGACGTCCATTACAGATCCTTACCTGTTGGACCAGCCCACACCTGATGCCTCGCTGCCATCCCTGTCTGTAAGCAACATGAGGCAAATAGACTCTTGTCTCTCAGATTGGCTCTAGCCTAGTTTTTTGGACTCCCATCCTCCACAGATAGGGAGTCTCTTCCTTCTTTAGGCTTGATCCTAAACAAGGGACTATTTCTGACTTACATTGTAAAGATTATCTCAGGGCATTCACTTCAGGAATTCATCTACCCTCCTTGGCTACAGGACATCTAGAGTCCATGAGAATCTTAAATTGATTTGTGTTCTCCCTACTTTGATCTGGATTCTTCTATGGAATCTTTGATCAAAATGTGCAGTCACGGTAGCTGGGTTCTTCAGCTCTCATGGCAAAGCAAAGAGTTATTCATGAAGCAGTTAACTGCACAGTGTTCATCAGGTTCTCCCTCCTGGGTGGCCAGAGGTGAATAGAGACCAATGTTTGTGTTTTGGATGGCCATCTACAAACTTTAAGACCCCAGGCACTATGTAATGAGCCAGAAGTTTGCATAGGAGCACAAAACACATGATTAGGCCAATCATCTTGGCTATTCCACGAAACCACAGCTCTAACCTTTCAGACCAAGGAATAAAGCATTTGCTTGCCTTTAAGCAGTCGCAGTAGCCACTCTTTTTTTTTATCATCATTGTCAATATATGTATCACACAGCTTTTGCCAGAAACTGTTCGACAACAACTGTAACAACTGGCAGTGCAACACAATCTTTATTCCTCGCAAGGTTCTAGTCCAGTTGCCTCCTTTTCCCAATCCCTCTTGCCACTCATAAGCCATGGTCTCTGTACATTTGTTTTTGATGGTCTTATATGAGTGAGGTTGTGCGAAACTTGTCCTCTTGTGATTGTCTTGTTTTGTACAGCCTATATGAAGCTCCATCCACTGCAATAAGAGCATTGAGCAGACAGGTGGCGGTCCTCTAACTTGAGCCCAGATGCAATGATCATGGAACCATGTGATACACTCTTTTCTCTACCCTTTGCTTTGACAATCCAAACAGCTGTTCGTGAAGACACATGCAAGCATGCACACATGTGCATCCTTTCGTGTGACCACCTCACGCTAAATACAGGACACTTGACCACATCTCTGACATCCTTGGAATGTGAGATATTTGCAGGTGTCATTTTCTACTTGTACCCCATGCATGGAGGTGGCAGAGCACCTTTAAGCATTTGTCTCTGAAGGCTATGTTAGCTGTCTGCCATCGTTTCCAATAAAGTTGCAAAAGTCACCTTTTTGCCTGTGCCCATGGAAGGAGCCCTGGTGACAAAGTAGCTTAAGGGCTGAACTAATAATCATAAGGTCAGTGGTTCAAACCCACAGTCATTTCCCAGGAGAAAGATGAGTCTCAGAAACTCTAAGGTGCAGTTTCATCCTGTCGTATCGGGTCACTGGAAGCTGAAATCCACTCCATGGAGGAGAGTTCTTTTAGTGGATGCTCACTGACACTTTCATTTCTATCAGGGTTTGCACAGGTAATGTAGGCTCGCTTTAAAAACCACCACCACAACAAATAATACGTTTTCTTTTTGTTTTTTTGTTTCATTTTAGTAAAAAGATATACATGTATTTTCTTTTGGGGAAATACTATGGGTTCAATGGGATGGTGGAATCTCTCAACTCAAACAAAAACTAAAGCAAACTCACTGCCACTGAGTTGAGGCAGACTCATAGCTCTACAGGACAGGGTGAACTTCCCTGTGGGTTTTCGACCCTGTAACTCTTTACAGGAGTAGAAAGTCCCATCTCCCTCCAGTGGAGCAGTTGATGGCTTTGAACTGCTGACCCTGTGGTTCGCAGTCCAAGTCATAACCATGCAAAGTAATGCTCCTGGAAGGTACAAAGCCAAGAGATTGCTTTTCACCCAACCGTCATGTCCCTCGTTCAAAAAGGATTGAACTGATGAGCTCTAAGACACTTAGTAGGAATTTAAAGAAGTTCATTAAGACAGGAGATGGATTTCTATGCCCCTTGTGGCATAGGGGTTGCATGCTGGGCTGATGACTTTGGGGTCTGCAGTTCGAAACCACCAACTTCTCCATGGGTAAAAGATAAGGTTTTCTACTCTTACAGAGTTAAATCTTGGAAACCCATAAGAGCAGTTCTACCTTGTTTTACAGGTCACTTTGTGTCATAATTGACCCAATGGCAGTGAGTTTTTGCTTTGGTTTTGATAATGATGGTGACTATGAGAACATCTGGGTTGAGCTTTGGTTAGCACACAAGGTCATGGCCACTCTGGTTTTTCATAGCTGCAGCTCACTCTGGCAGTCGTGTACTTAGGTGTCAATTTCATAATTGGGAGTGTAAAAGTGCAGTCTAGCCTGTCAATCTGGAGATAGACAATAAACCTCTGTGTGGGCATGGCTTTCTCTGAGAATTCTGGGAAATCTCACAATATTTTCTGCATGGAGGTGAGAGACTAAAGACTCAGTCCCTTGGAGACAGTCTACTGGCAAGACAAGATGGTGGCATGCTGATAGGCCCTGAGTCCTGAAAACTGGAGGAGCCGGAGAAGAAGCCACATGGGTTTACCCTGATGGAACCAGACCTCTGAAGCTGGAAAAGCCACATAGAGACTTCTGCCAGTGCTAAGATGCTTGAGAAGCTACAGAGAGGACCCTGACAGCACTGAGATGCTTCTATAAGGATGCATACACAAGATCCTGCACCCACTGGCCTGTGATTGTCCTGGCATCACTGTAGGCATCACGTGAGTCTGAAGAGGACTAATAGATTGGTATCGGAATATGGCCTAATATTGGACTTATGGACTTGGACTGGACTGGGTTGGGATGCTTTCTCAATGTTCCATTTCTCTTATATATAAACCTCTCCCTTCTATATATATCCATGTTTATGAATCTGTTTCTTTAGTCTACCCGGACTAACACACTCATTAACTATTTTTTTTGGGGGGGGCATCACTGCCATCTGGTGGGAGTAGGAGGCCCAGCCTTGCTCCTGGAGAGCTGCTGCTGAATTTGAACCACCAGCCCAATGGGCCACAGTCCCACACATAATCACTGCACCACCAGGGCCCAGCCCTACTCATGAACTATTTTGACAATGAACCTTCGCAATAATATCTTGCTTTGATTTTACCTGAGACACTTTAACTCCATTCTTTCACTTAATATGTACCACACTTGGTGGACCAGTGGCCAATTGCTGTCGAATGAATCTACTCCGACTCACAGTGCTGCAGATGTGTCATATTAGAACTGCGCCCCATAACATTTTCACTGGCTGACATTCACAAACAAATAGATTTCCAGGTCTTTCTTCTGAGGGGCTTCTGAGGTTAACTTTGGCATCCAATCTTTCTAAGAAGCTGAGGACATTGCCTGTCTGTGCAGGACCTCTGTCCAAGTGGAATTTTTCCTATTTTGCAGGTAGGAGAACTTGGGCTCAGAGATTGGGTCTGTTTCCCAGGGTCATACAGCTGGGAGGTAATGGAGGTGGGCCTTGAGCCCAGGCTGGTTGACCACATTGTCATTCCTGGTGCAGCCAGAGGTCATGTTGTTGGACAAGCCTCCACAATGTGTGGTGCCTGGGGAACATGCTTAAGATCCAATTATAGGCCAACAGACAATGAAAGCCATCCTAGGTATGTCTGGGAAAAACTGAGGAGGGAGTAAGAAAACGTTATCTGGTCTGTCCCCTCCGAACTCAAGATGACTGCGGGGTTCTTGGTGGTTTGCTTGTATCTACTTCTGTAGCCTACTATTCCATCTTGAAGACTATATTCATCCCATCCTGACCGTGGATCTGACTGCTCGACAGATGTACTTGTCTATCTCAAATTTGAGCTGCACGGAAGCATTAACCAAGGCCAAGACTCTAAGAACTGATGTAATACCATTTGAAATGCTTCAATAAGCTGATGAAACACTGGAAACAACCCCTTGTGTATGCCAAGAAATTTAGAGCACAACTACTTGGCCAACTGACTGGAAGGCATCCATATGTGGACTCATTCCAAAGAAAGGTGACTCAATAGAATGCTCAAATTATAGAACAATATCATTAATACCACAGGCAAGTAAAATTCTGCTGAAGATCATACAACAATAGTTTCAGCAGCACATTGACCTGTAACTATCAGAATTTCAGGTTGGATTAAGAAATATCCACTGCTGATATCAGCTGGACCTTGAATGAAAGCAGAGAATATAAGAAAGATTATTACTTGTGTTTCATAGACATTCGACTGTGTGGATCATAATAAATTATGGATAGTCTTGAGTAGAATAAGAATTCCAGAATACCTCATTGTGCTTTACACAAGCCATTCATGGACCAAGAGGCAACTGTGTGAATAGAACAAAAGAATACTTCATAATTTGAAAATCAAGAATGTTGTGTGTAAGGATTGTATTTTCTCACCATACATATTCAATCTATATGCTGAGCAAACAAATAATCAGAGAAGATGAAAAAGAATAATATGTCATCAGGATTGGAGGAAGGCTTAGTAACAACCTGCAATAAGCAGAAGACACAACCTTACCTGTTCAAAGTGAGGAAGACAAAGCATTTTCAGATGACAGCCAACGATGTAGACTATAACTCAATGCAGCTAAAACCAACATCCTCATATTTCTACCAGTAGGTGACATCGTGACAAATGGCAAAAAGATTAATGATGTCAAGGATTTCATCTTGCTTGAGCCACAATCAAAGCTCATTGAAACAAAGGTCAAGAGATCAAATGCCACAATGCATTGGGTCAATCTGCTATACAAGACCTCTTTAGAGTATTGAAAAGCAAGATCTTGCTTCAGGACTAAGGTGTTCCTGACTCAGCCATGATGTTTTCAATTGCCTCGTGTGCACGTGGAAATTGGACATTGAGGAAGGAAGACTGACGAAGAACTGATGCATGTAAAGTATGGTGCTGGTGAAGAATACTGAAAGTACTGTGCACTGCTACAAGAACAAATAAATCTGTCTGTGAAAAAGTATAGACAGAATGTTCCTTAGAGGCAAGGATGGTGAGACTTTGTCTTTCATATTTTGGACACATTATCGTTAGAGATTAGTCAGGGGCAGTGAAAAAGAGGAAGGAGGTGGATCAACACAGTGACTACAATAACATACTCAAACATGAAAATGGTTGTGAGGATGGCGCAGAACCAGGCAGTGTTGCATCTGGCAGTATGAAGGTAACTGTGAGTGGGGGGCTGATTCTATGGTACCCAACAACAACAACAACAACAACTTGAATGCCACAGGGTACACTGACTTTTCTTCCACTGTTTGGTCTGCCCACATGGTAGTCCCCTGTCAGTACATATTCAAGATCCTATATCCCTTCCAAAGCTCACCTCACCCTCAGGGCCAGGCATGGGGTCTACTCCTTTTAGTGTGATATCTGTATCTCCCTCAAAATACAAGTTGTCTATATCTTCCACTGGTTGTTTGCATATTCTCCATCCCTACTTCTGGTGTAAACTCTTGTCCTCTATAACACTCGTCATACACAACACTCACAATACACCGTATCTTCCAAATGCCGCCTACCTGAGCATTCCAGAATGAAGGAAAATAAGCATGAATGGTGAAACTTGGACATATAATTAAAGGGCCAGTACAAAAGACTTTGGACTCATGTGATAGTTACCAGGAGTTTGTAGTTGATTTTTGAAACCCTAGATAACCCTGATAATGGTTCACAGGGGGAATTTGAAGTGGGAACTCTATAGCCAGAGTGGAGGGAGGATGTGTTAGTATAAGTAGACTACAGAAACAAATTTATGGACACTCATATGTGTATAAGAAAGGACTTCATAAATGAGCATTTGAATATTGAAAAAACATCACAGCTCAGGCCAGATCAACTCCATACATCCAACATTAGCCCATATGTCTGATTCCAATCTATAAAGTTGCCCTCAGTCTTACAAAACACATGCAATGATGTAGAATGCAGGAAGATCACAGGCCAGTGAGTGGAAAGTCTTGTGAATCCAGTGGCATTGTAAGCATCTCAGCACTGGCAGGGGTCTCTATGTGGTTTACCTGACTTTACAGGTCCAGCTCCCTCAGCCTCTCTCCCTGTGTCTTCTCCATAGGGATGTCTCATAGGAAGTGAACAGAGCGAGTGTCTCCTGCCTCCTAGGAGAAAATACGGGTATCCCCAGAATCATCAGAAGAAGCTGTAGCTCTCCCAGAGGCCTCATTAGCTATATCCTGATTGACAGGCTAGACTCCACCCCTTCACCCTTAATCCTCAAATTGACACCAGATTATGTAATTCCTACAGAAGTCTAGGGAAGATGTGTGCTCATGGGAGATCTTGAGAAGGTGAACACTAAGAGAGAAGGAGGAGGACTGAACAAAGGCTCAGAGTCAAAAGGGGTTCGAAAACAGAGAGAAGAGGCAAAGGTGGCTTGCAGTATATGATACACAAACCTGAGAGAGGGGGTCAGTTAGGGGATTTAGGAGAAGAGGGATGCTGGTGTTAGGTACCATCTAACTGGTTCTGACTCATCACAACAGCGGAAGGAAACATTACCCCATCCTCACACTGATTGATGTGTCTGAGCCCAGCGATGCAACCACTGTGCCAATCCATCTTCTTCAAGGCTTCCCCTTTTACATTGACCTTTTATTTTCAGCAAGCATGATGTCTTTGTCCAGGGATTGGTCCCTCTTGGTAACATGTCCAAAGTATGTGAGGTGAAGTCTTCCCCTCTTTGCTTTTAGGGAACATTCTTGCTACTTTCCTTGCAAGACAGATTTTTTAACCTGTTGGTATTGGCAACACTGGCCTTACAGCATCCAGCACTACAGTAACCTGCAAGTCAGAGCAGTTCAAACCCCCCAGCCTCTCTGAGGGAGAAATATGTGCCTATCTGAGTCCACACTGATTGACAGACACTGAGACCCTAAGGGGACAGTTCTCGGTCCTGATGACAAGCTGATCGACAAGGAGTGCGCAGAGATGGAGAGAATTGAATTTCCCAATTTCTGTGGTTTTCAAGGACTTCCTTAATGGTGTAAATGCTTAACATATTTGCTTACTACTAACTAAAAGGGTGGGTATTCAAATGTACCTAGAGATATACTTCTAGAAATTCATCCTTTGACAGCCCTATGGAGTGCAAGTCTACTCTAAACCTGTGGGGTTCCCGTGAGCAGACCTGATGGTAACTGGTGTTTCAAAGGACAGTGGGAAGCCCTGGCCACTGAGAAGAATATGGCGTTTGTGTATACTTCCAGTGAGTCTCTTTGGGTAAAAGTTTTGGGGAAATACATTATTGAATTAAAAACACCTGCTAATGTAAAATACTGAAACATTTTGGAGTCTCCAAAAAACAGGGGTTATACATGCACTCTTTTCTGCCGCTAACTCATAGTGGCCTTGTAGGACCGAGTAGAACTGACCCCTAGTGCTCCAGCATCTGACAATCATTCTGGGATCAGATAGCCACATTTTCTCCCTCGGAGAGGCTTGAACTGCTGGGTTTGAACCGCTGACATTGAAGTCAGGAATTCAACCCTTAGTGGAGGGGAGGGGAGTTACTGCCAAACTACTGAGATACCCAGTCCAGTCAAGTTGATACCAAACCTATCACAGTCAGTGAGATGAATGGTTGATCTATAGAAGTTAGCACCAGTTTTTTTGTTTTGTTTTGCCATCGTCTCTGCCAATTCAATGGGAAGTCATTGAGTGTGTGCTCTCACATCCTGTGCTCTTCAACCAGGGAGACCCTCCAAGGGGTGAAGAAAGCAGTGGAGAAGCAGTGTCTCCCACTCAGACTACCAGAGCTGTCATTTCCATGCTCTCTCCTTTCTTTAACCTCACGGACAATGGAAGGAAAGTGGGGAAGATACAACAATACATTGTCTCAAAAAGACATCTCTTCGTCTCAATCTCTATCATGATTGGATGAATTTTGCAGGCCCTCGAGCTAGGACATGGCAAGAGGGACTCATTTACTACTTTTCAGACTAATGAGGCCCATGGGTTTGACAATCAGTTGTTATAACCAGCATTCTTTTTTACACCCAGTATTTTTAACTCCTCTGCTCCTCTGAGCTCATTCAGTTTAACTTCACACATTTTAAGAGATGTGAATATATATATATATATATATATATATTCACATGTGTGTGTGGATACACACATATACAAACAAACAAACAAAACTTGAAGACAGTTTCTGTTACCAAGTCAACAGTGTGGCCATAATAAGATCTGAGATAACAATAGCATTAGAAATAACTTTATAAAATGACTCAAAAACTTAGGTAACACTTGAAAAGGAGCATCAAGCATAGCTTGATTTCCATAGCATAAGAGACTATGGAAAATGGGAACAGTGCTCAAAAAGAGGCATTTTATAATAAACCAGTGGCCATAGAGAGTGAGCCACACAATTTTGATCATTTGGTTGGGATGTGAGCCATGAGGATCTGCAAGAGACAGGCTCATAGGGTGAAATAATACCAGGGAGGCTTAGAACCATCAGCTGTCTGATATCAAAAGGGTAATATTTGCCCAGGGATAAAGCAAGGCTGGCAAGAAGGAATGGGAAGCAGGATGAATGAACGTATTGAGCTCAGGGAGACAGTAGGAAGAGTGTTATTACCTGGAGAGGACACAATCAATGTCATGAAACAGCATGTGTATGAAACATTGAATGGAAAACCTGTTTTCTCTGCAAACTTTCCCTCAGATCACAATAAAAAGTTTTTTTTTAAATCACAATCATTTATCTTACTCTTAAAAGATTATGATTTCTCTGCTATGGAACACATGTTTGCTTGGGTCTCTGGTTTCCTCTCTAATCTATGTACAAAACTCTCTTCCTTTCTCAGAATTCTAAGTCTCAATCATCAGATGGGTCTCTTTCTCAAAACACCTAAGAGCCCGCTGCAAATGTGGACACATTGGAGGGAACTCTCCTTGGTCAACAAGGCACTTGGCCTTGCAGATAGCTACTTAGGTCCTCAAAGATACAGGTCCAGAGTAAGTATCAAAGAGCCTGATCAACAATCAGAAGGAATCATTAATATGTTTGAATGCCCTCCCTAGCCTGCTGCACTAACAGATATCCGCCTAAGAATTTGCACTTTCAGTGTTTAGTGAAGTTCTCACTGGGTACTTATTGGCTCATTGCTTGGAGAGACCAATGAGGGAAACTGTCAGCCACTGTTTGGTTTTCTGGTTTTTCTTAACTCTGTTTTGGAAATCCTCTGGCTTTATTGTCTTTTGTTGAAATTTCCTTTTTTCATGTTTGTTAGTTTGTTTTTCCTCCGGGGACTCTTTTTGTTCTTCTCAGTGTTTACACAGTGACTCTCTGGGGATCCCTGAGTTTCCTACACATCACACTTATACTCACTGAGTTTTCCCCACTGGAGGCATTCAGTGTGCAACCCTGCCACGATGCATTCCAGGACCACAGTGCACAATGTCAGCAGCACTGCCCACTCATGCAGACCCTCAGGACTGTGTACCAAATCCATTGCCAGCAACTTGATTCCAACCCACAGCTACCCTGTAGGACGGAGTGGAATGTTTCCTTGGGATTTCAGAGGTTTCCTAGGCTGTAAATCTTTTGGGATGCAGACTACAACACCGCTCTTGCATGTTGAAGCAGGCTGGTGGGTTCGTGTCACCAACTTTTGAGTTCATATGACAGTCCTAATTCACTACCTCACTAGGGCTCCTTCAAGCTAGGGTATAATCCCCAGGAAAGCAAGACCGCGTTTAGGACACAGGTAATAACATTGGAAGGGCTATCTTAAAGACCTCACATTTGTCATTTGGAACAGCAAGTTTTACTCTCATATATCAGTGGAGAGGGAGGACTGACATAGACAAGGAAAGAAGATATTGCAGACATCTCCTTCTTAATAAATAACCGACTTGTTGGCAAAAATGATAGGTCCCTAAAAAGGGGGTGACACTTCTAACATACAAAAGGGTTTCAAAAGTTTGCACAGAAATAGAATGAAAGCACTGAGCACCGGTGGTGTAGTGGTTGTGCACGGGACTGCGGCCCACTGGGTTGGAGATTCAAATCCAGTAGGAGCTCTCTAGGAGCAAGGCTGGGCCTCCTACTCCCACCAGCAGGGGACAGTGATGCCCCCCCCAAAAAAAATTGAATGAAAAGATAATGAAGTATTTGCATGAGCTATTTGAAGTTCCCTTGTAGGCTTGTGAATGCCTACTGAAAACAAACATCTGGACAGATGTCTTGGGTTCCCCCCTCCCCCCCTTTTCCTCAACCATATTTTTTTCAGGTGGTAAATAGATGTTTTCCAGGGGTAACAGCTGACGCCTGGCACTCTCACTTACTCTGAAGAGATCAGTCTTCACTATCATGTAACACAAATGCCACAAAAGAGTGGTTTTAAGAATCAGAACTTAATTTTCTCATACTTTTTTCAACACTCTGCGTCCATTCCTTTTTTTCACTGCTACCTGTGGTGAAGTGAAATTTCTGGTCGCTGTAACTCCCACCACACGATTGCACTGCTGTTGTTCTTAGGTGCCATCAGGACAGTTCTGATTCATAGTGACCTTCTGTACAATAGAACAAAGTATA
The DNA here is from genome assembly GCA_004026705.1 of Nesogale talazaci. Lineage (NCBI taxonomy): Eukaryota > Metazoa > Chordata > Mammalia > Afrosoricida > Tenrecidae > Nesogale > Nesogale talazaci. The sequence goes on from PVJH01006610.1 coordinate 20,936, forward strand.
GCCTAGTCCTCTGCCATCCTCACAATGGTTCTAATGATCTAGCCCATTATTACAGCCACTTTGTCCATCCATCTTGTTATGGGACTTCCTCCTTCTTGGTGCCTTTCTGCTTGATCAACTTTGATATCTTCCCCTAGAGATCAGTCTTTCCTGACTGTGTTCAACACATCTCACTTGCTGTCATGAATTAAATTGTACCCCATCAAAATGTGCATCAACTTAGCTAAACCATGACGAGGCAGTTGGCAGCAGGAAAGACTTCAACCTTGGAAAGCCCAAGGAACAGTTCTACTCTGTTCTATGGGATCACTCTCTTGGAATCAACTCAACAGCAGTGAACTGGGAGTGAGAAAACAGACTGTGGTGCCCCACCCAAAGATGGTATCTGACTGCACCACCATGCCCATACAAATCAGGCCGTTTGTTTCCCTCTTTGAGTAGGCCACTGCTGCCGGTTTCCTCCTCATGTTCAAATCGGTGGGCAAGAGATTTGGTTACTATGCAACACGGAAGCTGCCTTTGTTTCTGCTGGCAGTGACTGGACCGTTTTCGGAGATTTGCTTGAAGTATTCAAGAGTACAATTGTCCAGGGATAGAAAAGGAAATGTAATTACCTTCGGAGACAACTGTTGCCAAGCTTTCTTCATTAGAAAAGAGGTACTTGCAACAGTTCTCCAGTTCTTTGCAAATGTCGCCAATTATTTTTTCTGTGCTTTAAGAGCCACATAAAAAGAAGGGATGTTTCTCCTTTCAGAACAATTCTGCAGACACTTAAAGAGAATGGCCCTGCTTATCATTAGCCCCTGTTGCTTTTGCTGGTGGTGGGAGGTGCTGGCAATTCCCAATAGGTAGCAACCTCAAGTGGCAGACTCAAATGACCTCAAACAGAGTTCTTGGCTATCATCTCAATGGGAACAGATCCCTATTGATGCAGATGGATAGCCACTGGACTTCAGGTCGCAAGTTTGGTGCTTCCAACCCATCTGCCGCTCCACTGGAGAAAATTGAGGCTGCCTGCTCTCAGAAACCCAAGTGAGCAGTTCTACTCTGTCCAATAAAGTATGCGTCAGAGTTCACTCGATGCCAGAAGATTTGAATTTGTCATCTTTAAGGAATGAAATCTGACAGCACAATGGTTACATACCTGGCTACTAACCACAGGGTTGACTGCCCAAACTCACTCATTGGCTCTTCACAGGAAAAGACCAGAAGTTCTGCTTCTGTAAGGTAAGGATTATAAGGAAGGATTGTAAGGATTGTTGTCAAGAAAACCCTTTGGGATAACTCTATGCTGTCACATGGGCACTAAAGGTTTTAATCCACTCTCTGTACCTGTGTGTTAAGTTGGGTTGTCTAGAAAAAGGAATCCAGTGATACTCATCTACATATACAGAAGAGCTTTATATCAAAGGGTAATTATGCTACTTTTAATGTTTTATTATTTTTAAGTGTTTCATGTCATACTTTTTATATGTTTTATATCTCTAAGTCATTATATATTACAAGAAAGGATCTCAGCTTTTCCCCACTCAAGTCCATAAGTCCATGATACTTGTCCCTAAGTCCCCGTTAAGACTCACGTAGTCACAGGTCAGTGGGTACAGAATTACATGTATCCAAAGTTAGCAGAAATCCAGCAGTGCACTGACAACTGTCAGGGTCCACAAGAGTGTCCCAGTGAGCAGAAAGGTGAAGAGACAGGGATACAGGCAGTTCCCAAAGTCCATCATTCTCCTACAAAAGGTCACATGCCCAAGGCAGTGTCACTTAATCGATAGGTTTGATTCTATCCTGTGGCAGTTACATAATCTCCTGTCAACTTGTGAAGAGGTGGAGTCTAGCTTGCCAATCAGATTTGGGCTTGAACAAATACAGTATTTAACATGTGTAATCGGAAGGTTGACATTTCAACGGTCTGCTCAGAAAAGGAGGGTCTCGGTCATGCAGTGGCTAAAGCACAAGTCTGCTAATCGGTGGTTCAAACACATCAGCTGCTCAGAAGGGTAAAGACACGTCTCTAAAGATCAAGGTCTTGGAAACCCTCTGGGGTAGTTCTATATTGTATGACCGGGTTACTATGAAACACATTAATTTGGTTTGGTTTGAATCAGAAAATAATTCCATATTCTGGCTGAGCCCCGGCGGCGAAAGTGGTTGAGTGTGGGACTGCAGCCTGCGGGCTTGGTGGTTCAAATCCAGCGGTGGCTCTCAGGAGCAGCGCTGCATAGCTTCCACGGCCACCAGAGGGCAGTGATGCCAACTCCCCCAAAATAATTGCATATTCTATCAAAATGAATAAGCCAATTAACCATGCTATACAACTTGACTGGGTCTTCCTGTTCTCAGGGGAGAGAACTGCAGGCGTCTGTTTCAAAGATCCTACAGTGGAGAAGGGAGGAAATGCCTACTGAGGCAGATGGCTGCTAACCTCCAGGACTTCCTCTGCTGTGGTTTTGACTTACAGGCTTGTGTCAGACTGGGTTGTCTAGAGGAGCAAATTCAGTGACACTCATCTACATATAAGAAGGAACTTGACTGAACTCTGACTAGCTCATCTCAGTTAGGGTGCAGTAGAGCAATGATGAAGCATGCAACTTTCCTCCAGTTTCTCAATGTTTTCTCATGGACCCCTCCCCCCCCACACATACACTATCATGATTCCAGTTCTACCTTACTATTCCGGCTAGACCAGAGGATGTACACTGGTATAGACAGGAATCAGAAACATAGGGAATCCAGGACAGATGATGCCTTTAGTACCATTGGTGAGAGTGGTGATACCGGGAGGTGGAGGGAAGGTGGGGTATAAATGGGCAACTGATTAAAGGATCTACATATATCCTCCTTCCTGAGGTATGGACAACAGAGAAGTGGGTGAAGGGAGACATCAGACAGTGTAAGATATGACAAAATAATCGTAATTTATAAATTATCAAGGATTCATGAAGGAGGGAGTGGGAAGGAAGGGGGAAAATGAGGAGCTGATACCAAGGGCTTAAGTAGAAAGCAAATGATTTGAGAATGATGAGGATAACAAATGTACAAATGTGCTTGACATACAATGGATGGATGGATGGATGGATGGATGGATTGTGTTAAGAGCTGTTTGAGTCACCAATAAAATGATTAAAAAATAAAGTGCAAAACAAAATACAGGGCTCTATATCAAGAAATAACTGAAATACTAGTCTTCCAAGCCCAGTCTAACTCATCCATTAATTCAATGCTAGTTCCTAAGTCCCTCTTCAGATTCACATAGCCACATACTGGTGACAGAAAGGGGAACCAGGAAGCAGGATAATTACAGGATAGGGGCTACAGGATCACATGGATCCAAGGTGCCAGCAGCTCTCAGGGTTGGGCTGTCCACAAGGACCCCCACTGGGGCAGCAGAGTCCCAGCAAGCAGGAAGGGAGAGAGACAGAGATAGAGCAGGTCATAGAGTCCTTCCCTCATATACAAAAGGCCATACCCATAAAGAGGTGTCATCAAACTACCACTTGATTGACAAGTTTGACTCCACCCCTATCCAGGAGTGTCTAGTTGGCTTAAAAATCATCCAACTATCTCAAGGATGTACATGAGAAAAACTTTCTAGGCTGACAGTGTCCACCCGCAACTCGCATCCAGCAGTTCCTCCTCAAGGACATTCAGCACCTTTAGCTTTTTGGGATCCACTAGAAACTTGGCAAGGGGAAAGAATCATGTCAAAACTTTACTCTCAAACCAGGATGACTAGCAAAGAGAGCCCTAATTTGTTATCATTTAATATTTATTATTAGGTTACTAATAGGGAAGAATCCTGTCTACCTATCCCATTATCTCTTCTCAAATAAAACAGAGAGGGATGCCATATGCTTAATAGAAGGAGGAGGAGGATGTTGGGTCCCAGAGGTAGCAGGAAAAAGCCCCTGAAACAACCCAAGAAGTTGACCAAGAAAATAGCTGAGGAAGATAAGACTTCCAAGTAGATACAGAAGAGCTGAAGAAATTTGAGGTGCTAAAAGAGAAGACTGGAGGAAGGGTCCGCTCAGCCACAGATAGAATTAAGAAGTCTGGCAAAGTGAGCAGCAATTCTTTGACTGATACAATGGTGACCCTAGGTTCCCTTCCTATAGAAACATCTGGAATCCTTGCTGTAACATCTGCTGCCACCTTTATTTAGAATGACGTGTTCTCATGGAGCCTGTTGCACATTTAAGAATAAAATTTTGTGAAAAATAAATCATACAATGGTTCATCTGTTTAGTTCTTCTCCCTGGGTTGTGCCTATTTTAGCTGTGGGGTCAGAGGGAACCCAGCCTAGAATCCTGCCAGAGTGGCAATGCAGTCTTTGCTACGCCTTACTTTTGGTACCACCTGGAATTAAAGCAACTCTTTAGAATTTTAAAAGAAAAAGAAAGAGGAGGAGGAGGAAGAAAAAGAGGAGAAGAATGAAGGAGAGGAGGAGAAGGAAGAGGAGGAAGTAGAAGGATTTAAATTATGAGAGAATAAGGTTGCTATTCGTACTAAAGTAATTTAATCTGGTCCCCATGCTTCCTGATTTTCAATGGCAGAGAATTCAAACTGCCTGGTGTTTAATTCAATGTGATTTAAGAATAAAGTGACCATATTTTAAGTGGAACACCATTGACAGGGAGTAGGGAGGGGGTGTTCTTGATTAAAATTTGGTCTATATGGGGCAACAAAAATTTTCATAGAATGAAAAAATAGCATTGCAATACTTTATTTTAATTTTGAAATGCTGTGGGACATTGTTAAATTGTTTAAAAAGTGGGGTGTCTGGTCACTTTATTTAAGAACCAAGATATACCAAAAAGAAATCTGAATCTTTATTCAGAAATCTGAATGCACTCTATTCATTTCCGAAGGCTGAGGCAATAAATTAGCACAAACACAGTGACTTAAAACAACCGGGAATTTGTTTTCTCACAAATCTGAGAGTCATTTGAATACAAGATAGAGCTGGCGGCTTCCCTGGAGACTGTGAGCATGAATCTGCTCCATGGCTCTCTTTGTGTCAGGGGCTGCTCGCACTCCTTTGTGTGGCTACATCACTCCAATCTTTGCCTACATCCTCCTAGGCCATGTCCTGGCTACCCGTGTATCTTAAATCTCTACCTCTTTCCTCTTACAAGCAAGTTAGTCATTAGAGTTACGACCCCACCTACATCAAGGATCATCTGATTTTGACATTCTTAACATAATTCCATTCTCCAATATGCTATTAGGATAAAAGGTCTCCTCGAGGGGTCCCCAAAGTTAAGATCTGGGCGTGTGTGGTGAAACTTCATCTTACATGCTTTGGACAAGATGGCAGGAGAAGTTGTCCCTGGAGAAGGACATCATGCTTGAGGCAGTGAAGGACTGGAAGTTCTTCAAGGAGATGGACTGACACCATGGCTGCAACAATGGGCTCATGCGTAGGGACAATTGTAAAACTAGTGCAGGATAGGGCAGTGCTTTGCTCTGTTGTGCATAAGGTGGTTACGGGTTAACACTGACTTGGCATCAAACAACAACTACAACAAAGCAGTCCTTTTCAATGTCTTGTAAAGTGTTGAAAATCAATGATATGCTTTGAGAACTAAGGTGTGCCCAACCCAAGTCATGATGTTTCCTATTGTCTTATACACAGGACACAGGTGAAAGTTGGAGGCTGAAGAAAAACATCACGTGCACTATGGTGTTGGCAAAGAATATAGCAATTACCATGGACTGCCCCCAGGACAAAGAGATCCGTCTTGGAAGAAGTACAGACCAAGTGCTCTTTAGAGTCACGGATGGTGAGACTTCATCCCACGAACTGTGGGCATGTTGCCAGTAGAGACCAGACTCTGGAGTAGGACCTCATGGTGGGTAAAGTGGAGGATCAGCAAAAAAAGAGGATGGCCCTTGACAAGATGGGTTCACACTGTGTTTACAAGAATAGGCTCCAACATAAGCACAATTGGCACAGGTTGGCACAGGATTGGGCAGTGTTTTCTTCTGCTGTATACAAGGTCGCTGCAAGTTAGAATTCATAAGGTGGCAGGGAGTTTGACTTTTAAAGTTTGGTTTTTAAAGTTCTGGAAGGAGCCCTAGTTTGAGTAGTGGTTTGCAACGGGGACTTCTATCCACAAGTAGTGGATTAAAATTTGAGCAATTTAACCCCACCAGCTCCTTAGAAGAAGAAAGATGAGACTTTCTATTCTTGTAAAGAATGACAGCTTTGGAAACCCAAAGGGGCAGCTTAATTCTGTCCTGCAGGGACACTAGGAGCTGGAATCGACTTGTTGGCTTTGAGTTTGTTTTGCAGTTTTGAAAGAACTCCTGGTGGTGGTACTGGAAGCTATGCATTGATCTGTTAATTACAAGTCGCAGGGCTCAAATCACCAGTTGCTTTATGGCAGAAATGTGAAGTAAGCTGCTTCCATGAAGACTTACAACTTGGGAAACCCAGTAAGTTTGCTATAAGTTGGAATGAACTCAACTACAGTGGGCTTGGTTTTGATTTTTATTCATTGCGGCTATTTCTAGAAGACTACATCTATGGGCACAGTGCATTTTTGTTTTAGAGAGAGCGCTTGTGTACTTATTGCCCTTCTGGATTCTATGTTGTTGTATGTTGTGGGGGGCTGTTGAGTTGGTTCTGACTCATCGCTGTCCTCTGGACAGTAGAATGAGGTATGACCTAGTTCTACATGATCCTCACAATTGCTGTCAGGCTTGAGCTCATTGGTGCAGCCACTATGCCAATCCATTTTGTAGACTGTCTTCACCTATTGCTTCTCATTTTGAGATGTGCCTCATCAGTAAAGGAAGGTCTTGAAGGCTTCGCTCCATCTAAGTCATGATGGTCAATGGTCCTCTACTTTGAGAAGACAGCTCTTCCACTGTCATATCATGGGCACCTTCCAATCTCAGGGACTCATCTTAATGACACTATATCTGACAATGTTCTTTTGCTATCCCTAAGTGTTTCTGGGGGTGATTGACTTATGGTCAATCCATGCTACCTTTCTAGCTATGGTTCCATAAATGATATATTTTTGTCTGGATTTGTACTCTTGTGGCTCTGGTCCTATTTTGAAGAGCATTCCCTCCTGCACAGAGGAGAGGCGTGTGGTAGATTGAGACCTCACCTTGATGGAGGGAGTGGGCCGAGCCACATTTCTTGTTTCCTTGAGGAAATCTTTAAGGCTCCACTTCTGCACTGGGTATGAACGAGACCAAACAATCAAATGCTTTGCTTCCTTGATAGCATCCTTAAATTCACCACCTTACTACCAGTGAACTGGGCCATATCATTTGTTTTCTTCAGATCTACAGTGGTTACCACACAGCTCTATGTATATCACCTCACCTTACCTGTAAAGTCTTTCTGACCGGCCTTTAGCAGAAGTCAGAAAACCTGCTGTAGTTTTTGGACAGTTTTGTCTTCTGCCCTTGGACCCTGCCTTTGGCTCACCACTGCCTCACCCTTGGATTTTGAACTGAACAGTGTTCATTAGCACAAGTCATTTCCCTAATGATTTGTAAGTTTTTGTAGGTGTTGCAGTGAATTGTAGAACCCAGAGACATGAGAAAATCTACTCAAGGGAGGAGAGAAGGGAAAATGGAACCAAGAAGTGTAGGAGTTGGAGGTTCGGGACATCTGTTACCGACAACTCCTTAGTGTTGAGAGCACTCATTCTTCCAAAAGAAACTGCTACTATAGTAGTCCCCCAGAAGTGGATTGCCTCTTCCACCTCCATAGTTTGCTCTTAGTCTGAAAACTCCATTGATGCCCATTCATCAGTGGTGACCTTGCTGCCATCTGATAGACTGGCATAGCATCTCGAATCATGGCAACACTTCAGTTGTCACCAAAGTACAACTAACTGGCTGGACAGTGGAGTATTATAGGGTGACAATTGCCCTGGTCTACAGTGTCTGATGTCTGATAGTTCTATATGGATAGGATACTGGCCTTGGTTTTGCTGGCTTTCCCATAATGGAAACCATGCCAGTGAAGAGTGTGGAAATCATGTCTGAAGGGCATCAGGAGAAACTCACCAACTTATCCTTCAAAAGGATCCTTGTTCTACCTAAATTAAACACTCAGCTACCATCTGAAAAATTAGCAGTTCAAACCTACTCAGCCTCTCAATGGAAGAAAGAGCTGACAACCTGCTCCCTAAGAGTGATATTATTTTGGGGTTCTAAAAATCATTTTATCGGGGCCTCCTATAACTCTCATCACAATCCATCCATCCATACATTGTGTCAAGCACATTTTGTGCATTTGTTGTCATCATCATTTTCAAAGCATTTTTTATTTACTGGAGCCCTTGATATCAGTTCCTCACCACCCCCTCACACACCCTCCCTCTCGGATTAACCCTTGATAATTTATAAATTATTATTACTTTTCATGTCTTACATTGATAGATGTCTCCCTTCACCCACTTTTCTGATGTCCATCTCACTGAGAAGGGGTGATATGTAGATCATTGTGATCTGCTCCTCAAGTCTTCTCCCACCTTCCCCTCCTCTTCCTGGTATTGCTACTCTCATTACTGGTCCTGAGGGATTTCTATGTCCTGGATTCCCTGTGTTTCCAGCTCTTATCTATACGCATGTAAATGCTCTGGTCTAGCCAGCTTTGTAAGGTAGAATTGGGGTCATGGTAGTGGTGGGGAGGAAGCATTAAGGAACTAGAAGACAGCTGTATGTTTCATTGGTGCTTTACTGCACCCTAACTGACTTGTCTCACACAAAACTGCTTCTTGATACATGGACAAGTTTCACAAAAGCACAATGAAGTATTCTGGAATTTCCATTCTTCTCAAGGTTATCCATAGTTTGTTATGATCTGCACAACTAAATGCTGTTTCATAGTCAATGAAACATAAGTAAACATATTTCTGATGTTTTTTGTTTTCACATCCATCAGACATCAGAAATTATATCTCCCAATCCATGTTCTCTTCTGAACCCAGCACGAACCTCTAGCAACTCTCTATCAATGTATTGTTACAACTATTGCTGGGTGATCATCAACCAAAAAAATTTTTTTTGGGGGGGGCATCACTGCCTTTGGTGGTTGTGGGTGCTACCCAGTGCTGCTCCTGAGAGTCACTGCTGGATGTGAACCGCCGCCAAGCCTGCGGGCTGCAGTCCCACACTCAACCGCTTATGCCACCGGGGCTCAGCAACAAAATTTTATTTGCATGTATATTAATGGTATTGTTCTATAATTTGAGTATTCTGTTGGGTCACCTTTCTTTGGAATGTATCCAAATATGAATGTCTTCCAGTCAGTTGGCCAAGAAGCTTTCTTGCAAATTTCCTGGCATAGATGCATGAGTAGTACATCATCAGCTTTTTGAGATATTTCAGTTGGTATTTCATCAATGCTTGGTGTCCTGTTTTTGGCTAATACTTTCAGTGCAGCTTGAACTTCTTCCTTCAGCACCACCACTTCTTGCATGGTTGAATGTTGATGAATTCTTTTTGGGCACAGTGATAATCTGTTTTTCTTACTCTATGGGGAAGTCCAAATGGAGAATTTGTGCTCAAAACCTCAAAGCCTCCATGTGAAAGATGGGGACATATTTTTGTCGCCATGCTCATTTCTGTGCCTTTGTGCTAAGTGTCCTCCATGTTTAGTTGGAGGTAAATCTCAACTTGTGGCACTTTTTCTCATAGGAGCAACCATTTCAACTATCGTCAAAAATTGTTTGGGATTTGAATTAATTAAAAGACCTCTTTGTGTGTAAGGTCAAAGACCATCTTTATGAATTCGGCAGCAGATGAAATAGCTCTTACATATGCTTTTGAAAGTGAATATGTTAGCCTTTTAGAGGTCTTTGAGTTGGTTTCCCCTCCAAGGGACCTATATACCAAAGAATCATATTTTGCTCAGTTCTTTGCCCTTCTCAAGGTCAGTGCTACACTTGAGTTGACTGTTGTAGTCCCTATGTCAAACCACCTGCTTGAGGCTCTTCCCCTTCTTTGCTGATCCTTCACCTTGACAAATATAATAACCTTCTCCATTGTGGCAGTTATGTAGTATCATGTCACCTTGAAATGTAGGGATAGAGTCTGGTCTGTCAACTAGGTCACAGACTAACAGTGCCTCCTTGATGGCCTGGCCTTCTTATGCAAGGAGTCCTGGGAACCTCCCCACCTCACTGCCTTCACCTTCCTGTTGGGGAGTCATGCTGAGACCTGTGCCCGCCCTGCGATGCTTCCACTGCCAGTAGATCCACACCATTTTCACCCAGCAGGCTGTGACAGTCCTTTATTTTGCACCCATGTTTATGGCTGCCTGAGTCTGAACAGGGATTTATGGAGGAGTATCAGACTGATGAACTTGATCTGGACTGGGTTGCGATGCTTTATTGCTGCATAATGACTTCTTGAGATAAACTCTCTCTTACACATATATGAGTGTCACTGAATCTGTTTCTCTAAGCAATCCAGCCACCACAACCAGGGATCAGTCTCTTCCGAAGACTCTCTAAGGTCTGCGGTGGGGTGGGGGTGGGGAGATGCCCCTCTTCTCAGCATCCAGGTAAAACACAGACGCTTTTTGTTTTGGCTGTTTTGCTAGGTGCCATGAAGTGCGTTCTGACCCATAATGGCTGTGTGCCCAACAGAGCTAAACGCTGCCCGACTTTGTGCCGTCCTCCCAAGTTTTCTTATACCTGAGCCCATTGTTGCAGCCACCGTGTCAATCTACTTCACGGGGCGTCTTCTCCTTTTGCACTGCTCCTGTCCTCTACTAAGCATAAAGCTTTTTTATAGAGACTGGTCCCTCTTTTCTTATTTAAAAACTCATTTTATTGGGGGTTCATACAACTCTTATCATGATTCATCCATCCGTCATGTCAAGCACATTTGTCTGTAGGTTGCCATCATCCTTCTCAAAACATTTGCTTTCGACTTGAGCCCTTGGGATCAGCTCCTCATGTTTCCCCTCCCTCCCCACCAATCTTTCCTCATGAACCCTTGATAATTTATAAATTATTATTTGGCCATGTCTTGCACTGTCCCATGTCTTCCTTCACCCACTTTTCTGTTGTGGGAGTGGTCCCTTCTGACAACGTATCAAAAATATGTGAGAGGAAGTGTGGCCATCCTTGTCTCTAAGGAGCATTCTGGCTGTACTTCTTTTAAGACATGTCTGTCCTTTTGGCAGTCCATGGAACTTTCTATATTCTTCTCCAGCACCATGATTCAAATGAGTCCATTATCCTTGCATCTTCTTTAGTCAATTTCACATGCACACGCACATGCACATGCACAATTTCACATGTCTAATTTCACATGCACACGAGGCTATTGAAAATACCATGGGTTGGTCTTAGACTTCAAAGTACTTCTGGTAGTGAATGATAGAGTAAATATTCCTCATCACCACCATAATTTAAACTCAAAATTTAAGCTCAACACAAAAATATTTCAACTCTTTGTGTTTGGCGTGTTTGTCCCTGTGATGGTAGAATTGTATAAAAAACAGGAGGGTGGAAGGTGACCAGGAGAAGCTGAGTGGAGCCTGATGGCTGTGGAGGAGGAAGAAGAGCTATCCTCAGTCATGTCGGTGATATTCTCAAGCTCCCTCTGGAACCTTCCGCAAGGTCCCATTGTTGACTAATGCTTCCTGTAGTCAGTGTTTCTTCAGACTGTCAAGCTGGAGCAGTCCCAGGGGAAGGGCATTATGCTTGGTAAAGCAGCGGGTCTGTGAGAAGGAGGAAGAGGCCTCATTGAGAAGGATGGTCACAGTGGTTGAAAGGCTGGGTTCCAACATAACTTCAATTGTGAGGACAACACAGGGCTGCACAGCTTTCCTTTCTGCTCTCCTCAGAGTCACGGGCTGTAGGAGCCAATTCAATGGCACTCCACAGCAGCAACAACAATGACAACAACAAAACAAGGTGAGCAACAGTCAGTTTTCTGTTTGATGAATGCCAGAACTGAACATAGCCTAACCTGATGACCCCATGGGACAGTCACGCATCATTAGTGGGCACCTGGTCAGCACTGCAGAGCAGCCACAATGAGACCCCCAGCTTTGGCGTCATGATACTCTTTGGAAGCCGTGTCCTTGCATTCTTTTCTGTTTATCCCCAATTTTAAGTCCATTCATTCCACTGGACATTTACTAAGTTCTTTGCTATGTACTGAGAGCTGAAAGGGGAATAAAGATCAAGGCAGTGAGAGTTTGTATTCTCCCTTAGAGATTACATGACTGCTGGATGCATTCACCTCTTGCCTAGGATAGGGATTCTAATCTCCAATAATTATGGAGACATAGAAAGAGGGCATTGTTTGAGTCAAGTCAGGACTGTGAGCAGAACAAAAGAGTGCTGATAGAGATGGGTGTGAGCCTCCTGGTGAGAACGAGGTTGGGGTCAAATGAAACAAAGTTCTTCAACATGGCAAAGGAGATTAGCTGGAACAACACTATGCCTGCCCTTAATGAAAGGATTCCACATAAGTTGGCATGCATGTGTATAGACCAAGAAAAATATTTTATGAGAAAAAAATGGAGTGGTAAAATGATTGACAGCTTTACCAGTCTAATTTTTCATATCTTTTTGTATAGTCATTTGTTGATGGAGCAAGGAGCCTTTAGAGATGGCAGACCTTGGCGTCTGGTGGGTTAGCCTTGGGACTGCCAGAAAAGATGGTGTGTATCTGCAGGTCTGGCCTACAGCAAGCAAGCCTGTCACCTTAGCTCTGGGAGAAGTGTTCAGTTCGAGTGTTCAGTTCAGAAGTATTCAGCATCTTTCTCTTTGTTGCTTTTTTCAAACAAACTTTTCAATTTTGTGGTTCATATGTGATTAGACTGCATTCATCTAAGGCAAAGCTCCTTTATGTCCTTCAATTTAACCTTTCAAAAAGAAATAAGCCTACAGTGAAATGAGAGAATGGTGGGAAGGGTGCCTGCTCACCAGTACTGAGAATACATTCTGATATATGTGGTCATCTTGCTGTCAGGTTCTGACCCACAGCAATCCGGTGTGTAACGGAGGGAAACACTGCCTGCCTCTGTGCCACCCTTGCAGTAGTCCTCAGGTTGCAGCCATTGTGCCAGTCCATGTTGAGAGATTCCTTCTTTTTCACTGTCCCTCTTCATATACATATATATCAGAAAACCAAACCCACGGCCCTATTGTTGATTCTTATTCATAGCAATGCTATCTGGGGTTTCAGAGACTGTAAATCTTTACAGTCCCATCTTTCTCTTTTGGAGTGGCTAGTAGATCTGAACGATCAATGTTGTGATTGGTAGTCCAATGAGTAAGCTATAACACCACCAGGGTTATACCTGAATACCTACCTCTCTTCCTAACTACCTACATTGTTGTATACATTGCTTTGTCATGTTGGAGTACGTGGACTTAACCATAGGGCCTGTAAGTGAAGGAACATAGTAATAGACCAGTGTTTTTTCTCAGTAATCATTGTTGGCTGGGTTCCAGCTTTGAACTCTTCCTGACATTCTGGTTGAGGGCTCCTGGGCAGAATGCAAGAAGCATTTCAAAACTGCTCAGCCCACTTGTCACCCACACACAAAAAATCTTCATCACAATCAGTGCTGGCCATTTCCAGAAAACTCTTGAAAATCTTGGCACCTCCCTCGGTTGAATATAAAAATGGAGGACTCCACACAAGTCCTTTGCATTTGGAAAACTCCCAGTTACAAGGGAAAGGGATTGTCATTTGTGATTTCTATGTTAACCTTGGGAATTTCAGCTCCAGGTTATTGGCCAGAGAAGAACACAGATCGTCACTGAGTGTCAAGACCACCACCTGCAAGGTGGGCTTTACTACATTGTCCCTCATTGTCATCATATGGGCAGCATACATTTGTGCACAGGGATCATGTTACCCTTTTCTGTACGACTCCTGGCATTTATCTACGCCCCCGAGAGCATGGGAAAATCACACCACTTAGCAGTTGGACAGCATGGCAGAGGACAATATAGGGCTCAAAGCACCCCTGAATCTACAAGATAATGCTTCCCATCTTGTCTGTGGTGGTAAGTGCATGCAGGTAAGTGTAGTGAGGGGAGGAGCACAGATGAGGGAGTCGCACAGGCAATCAGGAAGGGGAACCAAGTGAGGAATAGCTGGGGATGGGGGTTCTTAGCAGCTGGGTTGCGAGCTCATGAGGACATTGATTTCCTCTGCCTTTGGTCCTGCTGGTTGGACTGGGGGGGTACCAAACACTAGGCATCTCGCTTTCTGGTCAGTTCAGCCTTTGTTCTCCTTAATGCCTTTAGGACACTGTTGTTCAGGTGCCTGTGAGTTGGTTCAGACTCACAACAACCCTGTGTGCCATGGAGCAGAACAACCTGGTCCTGTGCCATCCTCATACCTGCTCGCATGTGTGAACCCATTGTTGAGTCACTGTGTCAACTCTTCTAATTGAGGACCTTCCTCTTTTTCACCGTCCCTCTATTTTACTAAGCATGATGTACTTTTCTAAGGACTGACTGTGGCAGTTATACAATCATTTGTCAATGTGAGGATTAAGAGGGAAGAAATAGAGGCTAGCCTGTTAATCAGGTGATAGCCAATGAGGCCTCTGAGTGGACATGACCTTCTCCTGAGAATTCTGGGAACTCCTGTATTCCTCCTTGGAGGCAGGTTTACCAAGCATGATGTACTTTCCCAAGGACTGGTTGTGGTTATATAATCATTTTGTTAATTTGAGGATTAAGAGTGAGATATGGAGGTTAGCCTATCAATGGAATGATAGGTCAATGAGGTCTCTGAGTGGACATGACCTTCTCCTGAGAATTCTGGGAATTCCCATATTCCTCCTTGGAGGCAGTAGACACACTCTCCCTCTTCTCACTCCCTGAGAAACATCCCTTTGGAGAAGACACATGGAGAGACACTGATGGAGCCTGACATCTGGAGCCAGAAAAGCCATGTGAAGACCCCTGCTAGTGTTGAAAGACTTCTGTTAACACTGCATCCACAGGAATTTATACCCACTAGCCTGTCATCTTCCTGCATTCAGCATCATTGCATGTGTTTCCTGAGTCTGAGTAGAATTTTATAATAGTATCAGACATATGGGCTAGTACTGGTCTTATGAACCTGATCTGGACTGGGATATTTTCTCAATATTCAATATTTCTCAATATTCAATTACTCTTGTATATAAAGCGCTTTCTTATACACATAAGCGTTTCCATGGATTCATTTCTCTAGTTTACCAGGATTAACACACTGGTCTCCCTGACAACTTGCTCAGAGTTGCATGAAGCAAAGTCTTGCCATCCTTCTCTGTACGGAGAAATCTGGATGAACTTCTTCCAAGACACATAGTTTATTTTGACAGTCTATAGACCTTCTAACATCCATCACCAATACAATAATTCAACTAAATATAATTTTTTTGAGTCTTTCTTAATTAGTGTTCAACTTTCACATGGAAATGCAGTGATTGAAAATATCATGGCTTGGGTCAGGTGCGCCTTAGTTTTAGAAATTGAAAAGGCACCCTCATTTTTCAACAATTTAAACAAAAATCACTGTCATTAAATCAGTCTGACTCATTGTGACCCTGTAGGACAGAATAGAACTATTCCAGAGGGTTCCTGATACTGCAAATATTTATGGGAGTGTCTCCTCTGTCTCCCTTGGAGTTTCTGGTTGGTTTGAACCACCAACCTTGAGACATTAAGAGACACTTGATACTAAAGTGAAGGCTGGGCAAAAGGATAGAATTAAAGAAAAGAGAAATCTTCTGCCATCAATGAAGACCAAAGATAAAAGGGGGAGTGAATATGCATACAAAGGCTGCCTTAAAAGGGCCACTCATTTTTCCCATTGGTCTTTTCCTGGCTACCCTTCCTGTCTACATTTCTGTTAAGAGTATGGCTTTCCTGAAAGAGTGGTGAAAAAGAAAAAGATGATTCAAAAGTTTTGATTGTCGACATATCAGGCCACCTCAGGTATTTCAGTATTTCAAGTATGAACAATTCTTGGTTCATTTTGGTTTTCTTTCTTTCTTTTTTTCTTAAGTTAAGTGAAAGTCATTCTCTACCTCATTGTTGATTTTCTTCTTGCTTTTTAGTCATGCGAGACTTCCCATGAGCACTTCAGAATCTCTTCTTTTGTCATTCAGGCCAGCCGTAATTAGACCCAGATTTGCTGAGTCCCCTGGAATTTGGCAACCAGAGTCATTGGAGTCATGCTGGATGAGTGACTCTTCTGTTCTTGTGTCTGAGGTTCCCAGAGAAATGACTTCAACATCCTACTGGTTATTAGAGTCTGAAAAATGCCCCTTCAAGATGAAAGGTTTGTGAGCTTTCCTATGCTAATTGAGAAACCACTAAATCACTGAACCTGTGTCTGCATTGTGTTTTGGGTCTCTTTTAAATTTAGCTACATTGAGATGCTCTTGGTTCTGAGGAAGTAAACATTTTGTGGACAACAACACTTTGAAAATCAGCAAAATTATAAAAAGCGGAATCATTCAACAGTTTGTATAGAAGTATGTTGAAGAGGTGCGTGAATGGAGATATGGGACAGTGTAAGACATGACAAAGTAATAATAATAATTATCAATTATGAAGGAGTAGGAAGAGTGGGGAGAATGAGGAACTGATACCAAGGGATCAATTAGGAAGAAAATACTTCAAAAATGATATAGCAACAAATGTATAACTGTGCTTGATACAATGGATGTATGTATGGATCGTGATAAGAGTTGTCTGAGTCCCCAATAAAATGATTTAAAAAATAAAATTTATAAAAGAAAGGAAAAGTGAGCAGAGAGAACAAACAAGTGACTGCAATACAATTTGATGTCACAGATACACACAATGGGTGCTGTCGTGATTGAGAGGAGAGATTTCAAAATGAGATTGTAACATCAGAAAACCCTTCTCAGAGGCAAGCACACCTGAGCTGAGTCTGGGCTGAAACTCAAGGATTGTATAGGAGTTAAGTGGGCTGTGCCTTATAGGTACAAGGGAGAGCAGGACAAAAACATTGTTTAATGGTCGATAGTTTCAGATAAGTAGGGATACAGGAGTAGGCTAGAAGTTGCATAATATTCTTGAGAATCAAAAATTATCTTGGAAGTCCTCAGGATGGGATTGAAGAAGGGTGATTAGATTCAAGTTGTAGAAGGGTGATTGGATTCAAGTTGTGGAAGGTCAAATCAGCAGAGGAGAAGGTACAATGGAGTGGGGTTCCTTGAGAGAAAGAATAGTCACCGAGAAGACTGTTGTAGTAATCCAGGTTAAAAAACAATATAAAGGGGAAAATGACGAGCTGATACCAAGGGCTCAAGTAAAAAGAAAATGTTTTGAGAATGATGATGGCAACAGATATACAAATGTTCTTGACACAATGGATGGATGTATGGATTGTAAGAGTTGTACATGTCTTCAATAAAATGATTTTTAACATGTGAGTTTGATGGAAACAGCGATGGTGAGAAGAAGGTTTAGAATGGGAAGATATCAAGGTAATAGAATTGGCTATGGATATGGATGAGTAAGCAGCGGGAAGAACTTAGAACAAGGTCAATGGCTGAGTGAGCCGGCTGTGGACCATATTCTTCCAGGTGGATGTGGAGATGGAGACTGAAAAGAGGTACAGGAGGAATGAGCCCTGTGTGTACGAATAAGATCCATGGTGCTATTTTGAAGACATGTCATGATTGAGTTTGAATTACCTTGAGATACAGACATGAGGGTACACAAAAACCACCGATGGTGCAAACCATTGATTTATGTGAGAGGCATGCACAGAGCATGAATAGGAGAGGGTAGAGGAAGATGGGCACATGGAATGTTACAAAGTGAACTGTATCCTTCAAAAAGAGATATTGAAGTCCAAACACCTAGCATCTGTGTGTGATCCCACTGAACATAGAGTCTTCGAAGATGTTGATGGCTCATTTGTAGACCCAGTGGAACTAGAGTGACACAACCATACATGAAGATGTGTGATTTTTATTCACCACCAGGTAGTACTTGTCGCAGTCACCTAATCTGGTGTCAATTTGAGGTTTAAGAGTGTACGAGTGGAGTCTAGCCTAGCAATTTGGAGATAATGAGACCTTTGTGTCTCTGTCTGAGAATTCTGGGAAATCTGTTACCTACTTTTTGGAAACAGGAGACAACACTCAGTTGCTTGGAGATGCTCTACTGACAAGACACAAGGCTGACTGCCTGTGAAACATCCCAGAGGAGAAGCCACATGGGCTTATCCTGATGGAACCAGATCTCTGAAGCTAGAAAGCCGTGTAAAGACTCCTGCCAGTGCTGAGATGTTTCTCCCACCACTGGATACACAAAACTCTGCACCCACTGGCCTGTGATTATCCTGGTGTCTTTGCATGTGCTTCGGGAGTTGGAAGAGGACTTTATAGATTGGTATCAGATGTATAGACTAATATCAGACTATGATCTTTTGTTGGACTGGGCTTCAATATTCCAAACCTCTTTCTTATACACATATGAGTATCTATGGATTTGTTTCTTTAGTCTACCCAGACTAATACAGTACCAAAATATTTTGTTCACTTCTGAGGAATTAGTCATTGAAAACCTTATGAGTGGCAGCAGAATATCATCAGGTATCATGCCAGAAGATGAGGCCCCTCAGAGAGAAAGACACTCAAAATATGACTGAGGAAGATCTGCCTTCTCAAAGTAGGGTTGACTATAATGACCCTAAAGAAGTAAAACTTTTGAGACCTTCGTTGACTGATGGGGGATGACTCCAAATGAACAGAAATAACTGAAAACATCTATTAATTGTAAACTGGGGTGTATGAAGTATGAATCTAGGCAAACTGAAGTAGTCAGGAATGAAATGGACCACATAAAGATGGATGTCCTAGGCATTGTTGTCAGGTGCCCTTCAGTCAGTTCAGACTCACAGTGCCGCTATGTACAATAGAGCAAAATAGAGCTAGTGGGTCTTGTCCCATCCTCAAAGGAGTCTTATGATTGAGATCATTGTTGCAGCCATTGCATCAATCCCTCTTACTGAAGGCTGTCTTCTTCACTGACCCTCAAGCATGATACCCTTCTCCAGTGAATGGCCTTTCCCGATGGCATGTCCAAAATATGTACAAGGAAATCTCACCATTTTTGTTTCTAAGCAACACTCTGTACTTATGAGACAGATATGCTTGTTCTTTTGACCCATAGTATTTTCAGTATTCTTTGCCAACACCATAAATCAAAGGCATTGATTCTTCTTCCGTCTTCCATGGCCAACTTTCACATTTGTATGTGACAATTAGAAACAATATGGCTCGAGACAGCCACATCTTACTCCTCAAAGTAACTCCGTTTCTTTTCAGCATTTTATGAGGTTTTGTACATCAGATTTACCCAATGCAATGCATCATTTGATCTCTGGGAGTCGGGCCACGCTCTCTGCTTTACTTTCCTGTTGAGTTATGCGGAGACTAAAATGCCAGCACTGAAATGCTTCTATTGCCACTGACTCCACAAGACTTTCCATCTACCACCCTATGATCTTCCTGCATTTAGGCATCATTGCACATGCTTCGTGAGTCTGAGGAGGAATTTATGGACTAGTATCTAACATATGGGCTAATATCAGATGTATAGACTTGATCTAGATGCAGCTGGGATGTTTGATTAATACACATTTGCTCTTTGACATAAAACTTTCTTTTACACAAATATGAGTGTGTCAGTCCAGGTAGACTAGAGAAACAAATGCATAGACACACATATAGATATATGGGAAAGATTTATATATGACAGGATGGAACATTGAGAAAGCATCCCAACCCAGTCCAGTCCAAGGTCATAAATCCAACATTAGCCCATATGTTCAATAGCAGTCTATAAAGTTTCCTTCTGACTCACAAAGCATGTGCAGTCGAAGCATCCCAGCGCTGGCAGGGGTCTCCTCATGGCTCCTTGATTCTAGAGCTCAGTGTCCATCAACAGCATCCAGTGGTGGTAGAAGCAACTTAGCACTGGCAAGGGTCTCCATGTGGCTTCTCCAGCTTCAGAGGTCTGGTTCCATTAGGGTAAGGCCATGTGGCTTCTCCTCCAGCTTCTCCAGTTCCTTGGACACTGCCATCTTGTCTGGTCAGTGGTTCATCATCTTGGTGACTAAGTCAAATCTCTCCTCTCCAATTGGGAAATACTGTGAGACTTCTCAGAATTCTCAGGAGAAAGTCATCCCAACACAGAGGCCTCATTGGCTACTCCAGATTAACAGGCTAGACTCCACCCCTATATCTCAATCATGTTATTGATATAGGTACATGACCACCACAATGAGTGTCTCAGGATTTTTGTTTCTCTAGTCAACCCAGACTAACACAGCCAGTACTCAGCCTACCACAATATCTTTAGGGCAAAGGTCCCCAATCAGAAGGAGACCCTTCAGTTTGTTGACCTACTGTAGTCCACTGTCCTTCTCCTTTCACCCTGCCTTCTACATCTTTTTCTCTCTCCCTGCTCCTACCTTTTACACTGGTACATGCTCTGCCCTCACTCAGTCATTTTAAAGTGAGTGAAGCAGGAGTAATGAGTACATACCTTTAATATATCAAGGGAATGTACAGTCTGTACATGATAACACGAGCTCTCATTTCTGCATGAGTTATGAGACAAGATAGGGGAGGATACAAGGGACGCCGGCAGCCTGAAAAATGCCCTGCTGTGTATGCTGGCAGCGGCCGCAGCTCGTCTTGAAGCACGATGTCTGCATCGAGGTCCCAGAGTGAATGCGTTTTATTGATTTTTATGCTCAGAAGTCTCATCCGTTCAAGTAGCATATTTAATGCTACAAGTCAGAGCCAAATACATTAAAGCCTTAATAGGCAAAACGAGTCCTACCATATATTGGAAGAACTGTACAAATTGGATAGCTATCTGAAAGTCTATAGATTAATGACTTGATATCTAAGTTTTTGTTCTTATGTCTTGTGTCTTTCAGTAAACAATATACATGCTCTGATCCGATTCAAGGTCAATGACTTTTAAAATGACACAGAGCCTCAAAGCAATGTGGGATATTTCTTCTTACATTGATGATTTGGAGGTATCAATTCATTTGTGAGAGTTGCTATGGGAGGAAGACAGACTTCAGTTAATAAATGTTTTAGAAGCTCACATAAATCCAAATTGAAAGATTCTTTTACCATTACCAATCACTGTAATGGAACAAATAAATCTGTTCTATTCTCCCCAAAGTTTATTCTTAGCACAATTGGGAAGTGCCTCTCCATCTTCAGCTTCTTCTGCCTCTTTGCCCTTTAGCACTGGTGGCACTGTGGGTTAAATGTTGGTCTACTGGCCATAAGGTAGGCAGTTCAAGTACACCAGCTGCTCCATGGTCATAAGACCTGTTTCTGTGACGACTTACAGTCTTTGAAACCCTATGTAGAGGCCACTATGTCTTGGAATCTATTTAATGACAGTGGGTTTGGTGTTCGCAAGTGTCTGATGCAGTTAAAGAACCCATTGCCGGTCAGCTCGCTGGCTCTTGTGGTTTGCGTGTTGCTGTGAGGCTGATATCAATGCCATTGATATTTCAAATACCATGAAAGTCTCCAGGTTTCAACTGAACTTCCACACTGAGAACAGATTAAAAAGAAAGAACAGGTTGTCTGATGCTGAGGAATTGCCACTCAAGCCCTCATGAAGATCAGCACAACAGTGTCAGAAGAGGAGCCTCTCAGGTGGGAAGGCACTCAACACGTGACAGGAGAAGAGCTGCCTTCTCAGACATGAGTCAGGTATAGCAGCACCAGGGATATACCTGTATATCTACCTCTCTTGCTAACTACCTACAATGGGCTGAGGGAAGCTTTTGAGACCTTCCCTTAGTGAGGGGGCACCACTCGAGATAAGAAGAGAGAGCTATAAACATCCATTCATAATCAGAATGTGGAACGTATAAGCAGGAATCTAGGAAAGTAAAGAGTCCTCATAAACTCAACGGAATGCATGAAGATTAATATCCTAGGCATCAATGAGTTGAAATGGACAGACACGGGCATTCTGAGTTGGACAATACAAGGTGCCGGACCTTGGACATTTTTTCGGCGGAGACTAGTCCTGGGTAAAGAACATTGCTTGGTAAGGAGAGAGGTAGAGAAAGAGAGCAGGAACCCTCAATGAGATGGATTGCAGCAGGGTTTAACCATAACAATTATGAGGATGGCCACAGACAGGGCCTTGTGTTGTACGTGGGATTGTTCTGAGTTGGAACTGATGCCACGGCACCCGACAACCACAAAACGATGCAGCCCCAGACTCTCAATTCCTGACTTGGTGCTTCAGAGTGGCTAACCTTCCTTAGCCTCCATATTCCTTCTGGCGTTTTCTATGCGAGTGTCTTTTCTCGAGAGGAATGTCAAGTCCCTTCCAACGATCTAAAATCCAACGACCCATTTCTTTGAGAACACCGACAAAAGCCAAAACCATTGCCATTAAGTTGATTCCAACTTATAACAGCCCTGTAGGACAGCGTAGGGCCACCTCACAGGGTTTCCAAGGCAGAATCTTTGTGGAGGCAGACTGCTACATGTTTCTCCCATGGGGCATCTGGTGGATTCAATCCACTGATCTCTAGTAACAGTCAAGAGAAGAATTCCTGTGTCCACAAGATCCTTTTGTGGTCATTGGAAATAACATGCTGTATCCAGTGTCCCCAAGTGAATTTGAACTCAGCTTTTATGGCACACGTATGTTAATAGTTGCCTAAGGAAAGATGTGGTGAGTTGCCAAGTAAACCTTGGAAATTTCTTATGTGTACTGTCATATGAGGAAACAAAGTATCTCAAATTACATGTCAAATGCGTCCAAAAATGTGGTTAGAACTCACTAGAGTGTCTGAAGCAGGAAGACTTGGTGATGTGTGTGCATAACGTCTAAACAACCAGGGGGAAGATTCTATTCTGTTACCTGGAGTCACTCTGAGTCAAAGTAGACTTGACAGAGCAGAAATACAGTACTTCCCATGCTATTGCCCATGGGATCTGTTGGCAACCTGATGCCCCACTTTCAAGAAAGAATCAGATGTGATGAGGTGTAAGCTGCTTAGATACAGTCTGGGAAGAGGAAGGCATGGATGAGGAATGCTGAGATAGTCACCCGGGCTCGAAGTCCTTCCTTTCCTGCCTGATGTCTGCTTCCTCTGGTTTCATTCTCAGGACTCCATGTGATGGTCCTTGCCAGTTCTTGAGTCATAGCCTCCTTGATATTGTTGATAGGTGCTATTGAGTTGATTTGGACTCATTGTGACCCAATGATAGGGTAGAACGACCCCATAGAGTTCCTAAGCTTTACTCCTCAAGGGAAAGGAGTGCAGCCAGACTACTCCTTGGAAGTTAGTGTGAGATTTGGTCTCAGCAGTTTTGGGCATGTCATCAGAAGGGACCAGTCCCTGTAAAAGGACGTCATTCTGGGCATCATAGAGGGGCGACCAAAGGAAGTAGAACCTCAGAGGGACGGAGTGACACTTGGGCTGCCCCAACAGGCTAAAAGGTAATGAGAGTTGTGAAGGTGGCACAGGACCGGCCATGTTTTGTCCTGTTGTACACAGGGTTGCTAGGAGGCCTTTGTCCTGTGGAGTAGCTGAGTGGATTTCAGCCGCCAATTCTTTAGTTCGCAGCCAATGCTGAACCTTTTTGTTACAGCTTTCTTACCGCTAGGAGAAAGTCAGGAAAGTCTCTTTGTACGTCATTGGTTTCAGCTGGATCAAATGAGCAGCGCTGAAACAATGACAAAGACCAGAAGGCTGTTATGCAGTGACTGCTTGGGTCTGAGTCTGGTGGCCAGGAAAGGCTAACACCACCAGATACACAAGGTCAGAGGGTAGGGAAAAGGGAGTGAGTGGTTCCCCAGAGACAACCATCTCATTCTTACCACAAGCTGAGTAAGTGAGTGCTTTATGGCCAGACTCACTGAAGTCAAGAGGGAAATTAGTTGGCATGTGTTGTGTCCTCCACTCAATACAGGAATTCTATGTATAGGTTGGTGATTACAAGGTTGTTACTTAACAATTTCAGAGTGGATTTGTGAGTTAGTATAGCATATAATGAAG
Source organism: Nesogale talazaci (assembly GCA_004026705.1). Lineage (NCBI taxonomy): Eukaryota > Metazoa > Chordata > Mammalia > Afrosoricida > Tenrecidae > Nesogale > Nesogale talazaci. The sequence continues at coordinate 44,990 of PVJH01006610.1, forward strand.
ATACTCCCTTTATTATTGAAAATGGTACACAAAGATGTCCCCAGGATGTGGAGCAAAGGTAACTCCTGGAAAAGTGGTCTGGGAGACTCATAGGATCCCTGTTGGTCAAGAGCAACAAAAGAACCTTGCCCAAAGCCATAATCCAGGGGGACTAACGCACCTGATTGTGTTTTATAATTGTTTGATGTGAAGACCCGTCCTGGGAGCTGTATTTCCTGTTCTGCATGCAAGGGTTATGGAATCACAGAGAACACTCCTTTCTCACAGTATTTCCACCAAGAGCAGCCAACTTTGATACTTTGAGGACACATTCACCGGAACACTAGTCTACTTGTTATTTTTGGCAACTCTCAGCTTGGAGTCAATACCTTAGAAACCACAGCTGTTTTTCCTGTATTTCCTTCTAGAGGTGCCAAAAGCCTAGTCTATAATGAATGCCCAAATGTCTTCAAAGCCAAACCTAACTGAGCATCTGGCCCAAAGAGGTGAATGCCAAATCTGGGTCTCAAGGCAAGCAAACATCGGGAAAAAAACAGTAATGGCTGAGAAATGCTCAGTTGCATGGGACAATGTGAGCAATAGACTCACAGGTGCTTTCTTTTCTGTTTTTTTTTTCCTAATGGTACATTACTGCACTTATCTGCTTGCTAATTAAGTTAACTTAGTCAAAAGCTGCCACAAAATCGAGTTTATGCTGAAGTGAAACTCTAGCGAAGTCATGCAGGAAAAGGGGTACCGGAGTCATGCTACTAGCTCTTTCTGATGCCGGTGGTCTCAAAGACCTCTGGAGAATTTTCTGGTGAACTCCCTGACCCTGTGTGTAAGTGGGAAGAATGGTGACCAAGATGTTTGTGGCAGACCATGAAGATCCATCCCATTGGTTTCTGCAGGTCTCTTTTGACATGGATAGTCTTTCTGGAAGTGTCTTTTCACTCCCTTGGATATAATTTTATCTCAGTAATGTTAAGGCATTTCCTTATGAAATAAAAACATTCATATTCTTCATCACACTCATAGGACCGAATGGTTGACAACTTTTGTGTTTAAAAGTTGTGTAAGGGGCTGAGCCCCAGTGGCGTAGTGGTTGTGTGCGGAACTGCGGCCCACTGGGATGGAGGTTCAATTTCCGCTCACAGGAACAAAGGCTGGGCCTCCTCCTCCCACCACCAGGGCAGTGATGCCTAAAAAAAAAAAAAAGTTGTGTAAGATTTAAAGTCCAAACAAAGATGCCTCTCCAAGTCTTGGTGCGTCTTTGAACACATCGGTTGGACTCCTCCAATGGAGTGCATGAGTGCAGCTGGATCAGTAAAGCAGCCATCGGGTGAGATGATGACAGCAACGGATGGCAGATATCTGGCAATTGAAAGCAAGAGGCATTTACCTGGCTACGACCCTTCTTTATCTCCAATTAAGAACTCATGGCGGTGAGCTCACCTGAGAAACTTCTAATGTCTGTGGCAATAGTGAAATTACATCAATTAGTAACTTAGGTGTTAGCAGAAGAGGAAGGGATGAGGAAGGATATCATTTGAGATATTGCCCCTATGAAACTATTCCAAGACAACCAAACTCAGGAGACCACTATTGCTTTTTTTAAATCCTTTAAAGATTTCATGTGTGTCCCCATTGATCATGGATTGTAAATACTTGGAGATTGTAATTGCTTAGGATCCTCGAGTTAAATTAATACTAGTAGTGTCCTGAGAAGTCAGTGATATAATTTCATGTCTATCCTGTTATGAATTCACAGGATATTTTTTACTGGTTTAGACAATAATGTATATGAAAATGATGTTAGAATGTATATATGCGAGTTATTTCTGCTTACCAAAATGGTTATGGGGGTTCTTTTTTAATCATTCTACTAAATATGCAGAATATTATGTTCTTATTGAAATGAAATAATGATGTGAATATTTCATGTTTGGAGGTTGCTTTCATCAGTTTGGCCCACTTGAAAAGTGCCTACTACTCATAGTTCCTAGGAGAGGGAATGGGAGAGTTGCTGTAGGAATGTTCTAGAAGTGAGTGTGAGTATTTAGCACAGATTGCTCATGGCATAACAAATAGGTGTTTGATGAGTGATCTCAGCTGTCAATGAAAGAAAATTCTGAAATGTGAACAGTAAAGGGTTTTATGCCTTTTCCCAATAAGGCCAGCTTCACGTGCAGTAGTATCATACGTGGCCTGCTTCCTTCCATCACTCTGTTCAATGTCTCTGTGGCTGGCGTACACGCGAAATAACCCCATTTTGTAGCAGTGCTGGTCCTGCTCACTCTTTTTCCCCAACCCCACTCCTAAGAACGATTGCTAAAACCAAGAAAAACAACCATATATCTCTTGTAACACCTGGGAGGTAGAAACATCCGATGAATTCCCTGAAATCGTAAAATGACTGTCAGGAAACCAAGAATCAGTGACTTCATTGAAAATATCTTGGTCTGATTGAGTCATGTGGACCAGAGCTGGCTAAGGTCATAAAGCAACATAGCCAATGACAAACAGAAGAACAAAGGACAATAGAAGGTCACAGCTTTCCACCTACCCCTCACTCAATGTCTCAACCCTCCCCAGCTAAGGCCCCTCTACAAGAATCCTCTGCTCCCATGGGGTGATAGGTCTTTGAAGAATGCACAGCTCCACATAGTATATCTCTCAATTGTGTATGTATACACACACACTCACACACATACATTCTGGCAAAGGAACAAACAAATCTTTGAAAAAGTACAGCCAGAATGCTCCTTAGAGGAGCGAATCCATTGGATTGGCTTTGGCCAGGTTTTTAGGAGAGACTAGACCCTGGGAATAAACATGCTTGGTAAAATAGAAGAACGTCTAAAAGAGGAAAGCGCTCCCTCAGTGAGATGGAGTGAGACAGTGACTGCAACAATGGGCTCAAACATAACAATGTGGTGAGGATAGTGCAGGCGTGGGCAGTGTTTCATTCTGTTGTTGTTGATAGTGTCGTTATGAGCTGGAACTATTCCACAGATACATACATGTTGTTCAATGCCATCGAGCCAGTGCCAATTCAGAGCAACCCTATGTACACTCTATGTATATACATTTACATGTGTCATTACAGAGTTGTATATATGTAAGTTCATTTATTCACGTTTGTTTGTTACATCCCTGTCTTGAAATAATTAGCATTCTTTTTGAGGCAGGCATTCCGAACCACAGTTTGGGATGCTTTTTTGGGGTAATATCTTCAAAAGCATTGCAGAGCAAACGGCACTTTGAGGACTATGGTGTGTCTGACTCAAACCTTGGTATTTTTAATTGCCATATAAGCACGGGAAGGCTGGACAATCATTAAGGAAACATGAAAGAAGAATTTGAATTATTGTGTTGGAAAAGAGCATCGGATATTGCATAGGGAGTGTTAAGAGAATGAACAAATCTGTCTTGGAAGAAGTACAGCCAAAAATACTCCATGAAAGGAAGATTCGTTTAGAACATGCTATCAGTAAGTAGTCTCTGAAGGTTGAGCAGGTTGCTCCAGGTTGAGCAGAACAGAGGAAGACCATGAATTAGATGGAAGAGCACAGTAGCAGCAAACAATGAACTCAACAGTGTAATAGTTATATAAATTCAGGTCAACTTGATGAATAAGTAGAGGTGTGCTGTCAGTCAGGTCACAGTCTGATGCTACTTCCTTGTGCGTGTAGTCTTCCCATTAGGATTCTGGGAATTTGTTCTCTTTCTCCACACACTCTCTCTACTTGACCTTCCTGTTGAGGAGCCACACTCAGATTGCCGGAGGAGCCATGTGGAGACCTATGCTACTGTTGAGATGCTTCCACTCTCGCTGAATTCACCAGACTGCACCCACCAGCCTGTCATCTTCCTGCATTTGGCCTCATTGGTTGTGCTGCTAAGGCTGAAGAGGAATTTAGAAGGTAGTATCATGAACATATGGTCTAATATCAGACTTATGGTCTTGGGCTGGGGTGTTTTCTCAATGCACAATTGGTCTTTGATATAAAGCTCTCTCTTCCACAGAGGTGCGCATCACCGGATCTGTTTCTCTAGTCAACCCAGCCTAACACAAATGGCAAAGATAATGCAGAACCAGGCCATGTTTCCTTCTGTTGTGTATGTTTGGCTACAGGTTGGAGTTAACTGGAGGGTGCCTAATGACAGCAATAATACAAGCATGCTACATAAATTTCCTAACAACCTAACATGGTACAGGTAGTAAGCAAACACACCCTGCCTGAGAAACGTCTGACTTGTCCCATGAAGTGTAAACAGTTCTATCAGTTTAGGTTGGGCCTGTCCATTAAGTGAGGACTTTGGACTTCAGAATGGCAGGTCAGAGATTGTGTACTAAGTGCTCCTAGATGGAAGGTCCATTTGGTCTCATTGTCATGGTGACTCAGAACTGGTCCTGTGAAAATCTTTCACTGTGATGTGAATGAGTATGTTCCCCATTTAACACTTTCAACACAGAAAGCTTGGTGACATAGACTGCTATTCCTGTGCCATAAGAGCACTCTTCTTGCGTTCTTTCTTTGTTCACCTTTTCCATTCCTCCAGCTGTTAGACATGTCTGACTGGTCTGTATCTATCCATCTAGTCTACCTACCTACCTATCATCTACGTGTCTATTCATCTAACTTTCCATTTGCCCATCCAGCCATTAGCTTTCAAATATGTAACTTGTGTTCCTATGAGCACAGACATTTCCCATTCATCTACCCTACCTCTGATGCCAGAGACTTCCCAGCTGAACAAGCTCACCAGAAACTGGCATGATGTGCTCACAGAGTCATGGAGGCACAGATCCCCTTCAGCTACAGGGGATGCCAGAGGACACATGTCGAGACTCAAAACCCTTGCTACAAGAAGTGTCTCGTGCGTATGTTTATTTCCTCCAAATAATGCAGACCACAGACTTACTATTTACATTTGGAGAGCTCAAGCCAGCTAAGCCCTCACGTGATGGGAAAGTCATATGTGTATGGATTTTTCTTGCATGAATGAATGCACATCCTGTCATTCAGACGAAATGTTAGCACTGTCTTCGGGATCTGGACAGGAGCTCTGGGGGTCTAGTGGTTCTGTATTGGGCTGCTAACTTCAAGGTCCACAGTTTGAAGCCACTAGAAACTCCAATTGAGAAAGACAGGGCTTTAAGAGGTAGTATCAGAAACCCACAGGGGCAGTTCCACAGGTCCTGTCCTATAGGGTCAGAATGGACTCTATGGCCAGGATTTCTTTTTGGAAGGGGCTGGACAGGGGCTGTCTGGGAGCATTCCCACGAAGGAATCCAGAAATATGGCATCCATGACACACTTGCATGCACTTTGTCAGATACAATACATGTGGATTTCTGTATTCTGTGAACCAGCTATTCCTTTCCAAACTTGGCACGGAGCAAGTCTGTTTTGTTTGTTGCTAAAATTTGGGAAAGGAACCAGCTGACTAAGCGTTTGAGCTGAATCAAACTGTTGAAAGTGATGGGGGGCGGGGAGTGTTAAAGGAAGATGGCAGCCGTTCTTTTTTGTTATGTCATTTTTTATTTTTTTTCCAAGAACAGTTAACATTTGCTAGGCACCTATTGGCCTTAGTCATTTGCGTCTAAAGAGCAAAGCTAATTTACCCCCCGCCCGTGTTCTTTTAAATGGTTAGCCTGATTTCTCAGCTCTGTGAAACACTATGCTACCATTAACTTCAAGTTCAGCTTTAATAATCTAATCCATTATTGTCAACTGCTCCCTGTCACATGAACAACAACAACAAAGAAAAAAAAATTGGGGTGGTGGTGGTGGTGATAAGGCGAGCAGTCGACATTTTTTTCTGTGGATACTTCAAGTAATTGGCCCCAAAGTGAAATGATTGATTTGGCCATGGTTGAGTGTGTTCGTGGGCCCCAAACATGGAAGAAAATGGCCCCATGGTAGGGGTGGGTTTCGAAGAAGGTGTGAACATGTGATTATTCTATAACGTCACTTCAACTGGCCTAATATCCTGAGTCACTAGATGGTCAGAGAGTAAATACAGTAAAAAGGAACAAACCAATGTACATTTATACCAAAAAAAAAAAAAATCCCAAACAAAAAAACAACTGAAAAACCCAAATCCCCAAAGCCCCCCAAAACCAAAGGTAAATCTGTACAAGATGAACAGCAAATGAAATTGCTTCTATATATATAAAAAAAGAAATCTCATATGGGTTAGTTTTACACATACGTGGACATACGCACACTCACACATGCACAGACGCACAAGCAAGAATGTGTATTTTGTCAGAGAGATCCTTGGAAATAGACATTCTTAGCAAATATGGAGGACTTATCAATTGTAATTTATTTTCTTTTTAACACTGTATCATCATAAAGAAAACTGGTATAAATGAAAAAAAAATCTATTTCAAATATCTACATCTAAAATCTTAGGCAGTGAAAAAGCACTTTGTTGACAAGGAGTGTGGAATGATGTATGTTAATTGTCAGAAACTGCTGAATGCCTTGTTTAGTTGCCACAAACAAATTCACATATCAGAACGAACAATACTGCTAAATATTCCTTTTGTTTTGTTTTTCCCCATATATATATATATCTTTTTTTTTTTTTTGCTTTTTTTTCCTTTTTGTTTTTGTTAAAACGTACTGGGAGAAATGAAAAGCAAAGCAAAGCTGGAAATCCATACACCTCTCGAAAGTTGGAAATTGAAGCAATATTTAGAACCATGGATGAGGAAAACACCGCTTACGGCATTGGTGTAATATACACAATGTACTTCTCTCTTTTAATCTGTAATGTACATCAAATACTTTACAACAATGCATTAACAAAAGGCAAGAAACATCTTGCTGTACAGAGGAACCCCAATGCAACTTGAAGCCTAGAGTCACAACAGATGAAGAGATCAAACAAAGTGTGAGAAGCCGTCCCCCTACAGTGTGTAAACGATGCTGTGTCTTGTGCTTCACACCCCAGCCACCTCCTGTGCCTCCCCTCGGCGCCCTGCATCCTCACCCAGCATAAAGCACGTGCCACCCCCTACAGCTCCAACTCAGTGTGCCGCTCTCTATGGACTACTTCCAGTTCCTGCAGCTATAGCGCTCTAAGATGGCTCATCGGATCAGTTTACTGGTTATCACCGCCTTCCTACGGAACAGGCTCTGACAAACTAAATTTGCAGGGAAAAAAAGAAATGTCTGGTGATATGCATGCACATGCATGGCTCCCGGGGCGCCGCAGCCTGCCGGCCCCTCGCGCCTCACACCCACGAGTCGGGGGAGGCAGGGTAGTGGCTCGTCTCATAGTTCAGTTCGCTGTAGGGACGGGCGGCTGAGTAGAAGTCGACGTAGTTGCCGGTGGACTTGAGTCCCAGGTGCATGGTATACTCGCTGGCGGGAGGGCGATGGTGGACTTGGTCCTCAAAGAAGGACTCATCGTAATTTCTCGTGGAATTCTGGAAAGGCGGATAGGGCTCGTAATCTTTTCTGCTGGGCTCCTGTGGGACTGGCTGTGCAGAAACCTGCAAAGCAGAGAACCACACAGGTGAGGGCCAGTTCTCTAGAAGTGGTCTCCCTCAGTTAGCCAGGGCACTCATCTTTCCTCCCCAGCAGATCCCCCCCACCCCCCGCCCACATTCGCGGCTATAGTGCTGCCCAGAACACTGCCAAATGCTCATTGGCTTCGTGTCCATCATTCTAGGTCATCCTTCTGACTAAATACAGTGGGCCAGGAGCTACGGAATACAGTGGTTTATTTTCAGCGGCCCTGAACCTTCAGTGTTCTCCAGAGGTACTATAATTCCAGATAAAGAGATTGAAGCTATACAAGATTGCATGACCAGCCAGGCACCTAATTGCCCCTACAGATGATTGGGTCCACTGTGTGTCCATTCTGCTCCCGGGGAATGATGTCACTTCCTCACCCCCCCCCCCCAAGGGACAAGGTACCAGAGTCCTAGACAGATATATTGCTAAAGAAGGAGAGAGTCTAGTCAAAACCCTCTGCGGTCTGGGAAAGCAAGTGTTTCCAAACTTGTTTCAATTAAAGTCTGATTGTGCTCAGGATGACTGTGTTGACAAAGTCTGTTGGAGGAAGAGGGCTCTTAAGAAGTGTCTGGCAGAAAGACAAGGCTTTATACTGCCATTAAAGGAGAAAGACAAGGCCTTCTACTGCCATTAAAGGTCACAGTCTGATATTTGCAGGGGAGGTCTACCTTGTCCTACAGGGTCCCTATGAGTCAATATCGACTTGATGGCAGTGAGCGTGTGTCCACTCCAACCTCAATGTTCCCTGCTTCCATTGTAACTCTCTGAAGGCTAGTGTCTGATATAAGGGGTCCCTGGAGAGTTAAGCAAGTCACAGGAATCTTTGAGTTATACGAACTCAAGAATTCCTTCTCACAGTTTGGCTTGAAAGGAGTCCTGTTGAAAGAACTCAGCTGGTGAAGCTGGAAACCAGATTTGGGTGGTTCTAACTCCCCAGCTGAATTCTGGGAGGAAGGTAAGGTAGTCTGATTTCATAAAGATTACAGCTTTGGAAACCCTTTTGGGTAACTCTATGATAACTTGGAATCCCCTTCATGGCAGTGGGTTTGGTTTGCTTGACATTAAGGGATGGCAAGAAGATGTTCATAGCTCAGGGTGCTCGTATACTTTTTAGCTTTCATACCTGAGAGTCCAGCTCTCCCCTTCTCCTCCAACTCCCTGTGGGAGTCCCCACCCAGGCACCCTGGTCCTGCAGTGAACAGACCTCCCCTCGCATGGGATGAAGCCAATCACAGGTGGATACACAAAGCCCGGTAAACGTGTGCTAATTGTGGAGGAGGTCTATTCTGAATGAGAAACCCCCTCTGAAAATGGTTTGATCACTTTCCAGTAGATTCAGTAATTCGCAATTAATTTAACTAAACATCAGCCTGGGCAATTCCTGTAAAAATTGGCCTTAGTTAATAGGTAATGATTTCTAATTAGCACGTCACGTGTAAATGAATGCTTCTAGTGGCCCGCACATAATTCTTTTCTCCCTCCTGGTCTATGTCATTGATTTATACTAGGAATCGACCTGCTCTTCAAAGAAGTGGTGAACTTCATCATAGCTGCTGTCCAGTGTGCCTCTTGCTCCTAGTTAGTAGCTTTGAATGCATGAACTTTCTTTCTACCTGTGAAAATCCTTAACACTTAAATGTTTGTTGGTCGATGAGCCTGGGGACCAGAAGGATTTGCAGGAGTCTGTGATTCCATGTTGCTGGGGTCATGTCTACCAAACCACATGGATGGCATAAGTCTTCTCTGAATTGTTATGTGCTATGTCTACCCTTTCTCTCATGAGACAGTCCTCCTACTCAAGTGCACGGGCTCCAACGGGTGGGGACGTGAAACAGGATCCACTGTGCTTCTGTTGCACTGGCACTATGTTCAACATTGGTTGCATTCTTCTTTGTTTAACCCATACATTCATACATATACACATGTTCACATCTGTCTCTCTCCTATGCCCGAGTCTCAGTTTGTGGTATGGGAATGCTCTGTGCCAGTTATATGCTGTGGCTGCCAAAAGGCCATGGAAAACCTGAGGAGGTGAACATAGTGTAACCCAAATGACCATTATAGGCTATCTCCTGAATCTAAATTGTAAGTCATCCTCAGCAGTATAGCTGTGAGATGCCACAAACCCTGGGGTTGTTCACTGCCATCAGAGTGGGAATCCATGGAGAGAAAATAGGTCTATGAATAACTGATGGCCTTCTCTCTCCTTAGGGGCCCTAAAGATGAAGTTTACAGTCCAGAAGTCCACTCTGAACAAGTAGCATTCAGAGCTGGTTGGCATGCTCCCTGTCCATACAGAAATTCATCAGAAGAGATAGATTCTTGGGGGAGGACATCATGTTTTCAAAAGTAAGGGCAGTGAAAAAGATGAAGGCCCGTGACAAGATGTATGGACACAGTGGCACTGATGGGCTCGAATATAAGACTAATCATGAGGATGGATGGGACAGGACCAGGCAGTGATTCATACTGTTGTATATAGGGTGGTGATGAGACAAAACAAACTCAACATCAACCACATGCAAATACCTATGACCTCTGTTTTCCATGTGAGACATTTGGGACACTCCAATGACCTGCTGTTCGTTGCTCATTCCCCCATTGTTCATTGGCAAAGACCTGAACTGAGTAGAATCTGGCAAGGTGTCAGCAATGTGTCCATCAGGCAGTAGGGCCTGTGCATTCACCAGGGGGGTGAGAACGTGCCCAGTGGGGCTGCATGTATGGTGAACAAATGAAGGCAAAACAAACAAACAAAAAAAACTCCTTTGTGCATTTCTTCTGTTGGTAGTTGACTCCACCCACTGCCATCGATTGATTTGATTTGTGTCGTTGTTGCTGTTGTTCAGTACCAAGGTATTGGTTCCAACTCGCAGGGAGTCAATATGTAACAGGACGAAACACTGCCCCATCCTCTACCATCCTTACAATTGTCCCTATGCTTGAGGCCATTGTTGCAGTTGCTGTGTCAATCCATCCCCTAGGGGGTCTTCCTCTTTATCACTGGACCTCTCCTTTCCTAAGCATGATGACCTTCTCAAGGGATTGGTCCCTCCTGACACAACATCCAAAGCATGTGAGATGAAGTAAGTCACACCATGCTTGCCTCTGGTGAGCACTCTGGCTGTACTCCTTTCGAGACAGAGTTGTTTGTCTTTTATGCCTGGATTCATCTTGACTTCACACTGAGTTTCTGAGGCTGTAAAGCTGTACAGGAAAAGATATCCTCTTATTTCTCCCATGAGGTGCCTGAGGGGTTTGAACCTCCGACCTTCAGGTTAGCAGCCCAATGCTTACCTGATAGTGCCACTGGGGGTCCCTAAACGGTTGACTGAATAACAACTTGAGGTTGAGGGGTCTTTTTTTTTGGTGGGCATCACTGTCCCCTGGTGGGAGTAGGAGGGCCAGCCTTGCTCTTGGAGAGCTGCTGCTAGATTTGAACTACCAACCCTGTGGGCCGCAGTCCCGCACACAACCACTACGCCACCGGGGCTCAGCCAAGGGCTCCTTTTGTATCTTCCTCTCCCCTCTTCTCGTTGGCACTGGTTGTGCAGAGAGGGCCTGTCGCGGACACGTCTATTCTCTGGAAGAGGATTCCCCTCCCCTTGCACAGATGTTTCCCTGCTGGATTCTCAGGCAACGTTCACAAACAGCAGTGCACTCATAAAGATGCTGTTTGCCACCTTGGGGGTCTGCGGATCAAACCAACAGCTTTTGAGTGTCTCTGTCTGTGCTCCAACTATTGTGATGCCTGGCAGGAATTTAGAGCTGGGGCAAGTGCCAGTTCTGGCACTAGTTACAAAGCGAAATTGCGGTCTGCGTTAATAAGAACACACACACCCCTCCCTGACATCAAACACGGTGGCCATTGAATCGATTCTAACTCGTGGCAATCCTGTGCAGACAGTAGAACCACCACACAGGATCCCCAAGGTTGTAAATCCTTCTGAGAGGAGACTGTGTCCTGTCGGAAGTTGGGCTCAAACCATTGACCTTTCAGTAAGCAGTGGTGGCCTTTAACTTCAGTGCCACCACGAATCTGCATGAGAATAATAATGCTATGAAAATACTTGTATGAATAGTACCGTGTTATAACATCGTCTAAGGGGCTCTGTTGGTACTGTGCATTAGGTATTGGGCTGCTAACCACAAAGGCAGCAGTTCAAGCCCCCAGGCTACCCTGTGGAAGAAAGATGAGACTATTTCCTCCTTTAATGATTTCCAGAGTTGGAAACCCTGTATAGAGTGGCTATGGGTCCAAAGCAACTCAATGGCTGTTAGGTAACTATACTCGATAATATGATCTGTCTCACAAGAGGTAGAGGCACAATGCACTGTAGAATCGAGGAGGGCAAGACTGCATCCCGTGTACTTTTGACATGCCATTAGGAGGACCAGTCCCTGGAGGATTTCATGCTTGGTGCCACAGAGGGTGAGTGGAAAGGAGGGTTCATGGAAGATCTGTCCTGAATGAGATGCAGTGACACAGCGAGGATGGCAGTGGGTTCAAAGATGACAATGACTGTGAGGATGGCCTGGCTGAACACAGCTATACTATAAAATCAGAACCTGGGCCAACTCACAGCCATTGAATCCATTCAGCTTCATAGCAACCCTGGGGAAGAGAACTGCTCTTGTGTGTTTGTGAGACCATAGCTCATGTATATGTATATATACATATATATAGACACACAATTTTTATTGGGGGCTCTTACAACTCTTGTTACAATCCATTCATTGATTGCATCAGGCATGTTTGTACATATATTGCCTTCAGTCATTTCTAGATATTTACTTTCTATTGAGCCCTTGGTATCTGTTTCTCTTTTTCCCCCTCTCCCTTCCATGACTCTCGATAGATTATAAATTATTATTTTAATCTCTCACACAGACCGCTGTTTCCCTTCCCCTGTGTTTTCTGTTGTTCTTCCCCCTGAAAAGGGGTGTATGGTTGTTGATCATTGCGATCAGTTCCCCCGTTCTCCCTTCTTCTCCCCCACTCCTCCTTACCCTTCTGGTATCACTATTCCCACTCCTGTTCCTAGATTGAGTGTGTTGTGGGTCCCCATCTCTTAGCTACACCTGTGTACAAGCTCTAGTCTAGTCTGAATTGAGGAACAGCACGAGGGTCATGATAGTGGGGGATGAGACTCATTCGTTATGGGAGCAGATATCCTCACGTATCTCTCATGGAGCAGTTGAGGGGTTCAAACTGCTGACCTTGTGGTTAGGCGCCCAACTTGTGCTCTGTTATAGAAGGACCCAAGGTAGGTATCAACTTTACAGCACCTACCACCAATCACTTAGTGCAGTGGTTTTTAATCTTCCTAATACCGTGACCCTTTTACACAGTTCCTCATTCTGTGGTGACTTTCTAACCATAAAATTATTTTTGTTGCTAATTCATAACTGTAATTTTGCTTTTGTTATGAATCGGGTGACTTCTGTAAAAGGTTGTTTGACCCATTAAGGGGTTGAGACCCCCAGTTTGAGAACCGCTGTCTTATTGTAATCTGACAATGATACGATCATCATTCCCTGGTCATCATAAGATGGGCAGAGCTCACAGTCGCTGTGAGGGCTGTCAGGTTTTCTGGAATGACCGTCACCAGAGAGAAAAGTATGAAGCTGCCTCATCGAGGCAAGCCCAGAAGTTGGGTGCCCCTTCACTCACTCACGTCCCACAGAGTCACCCAGAGAACAAGGCTTGGAGGAACAGGTGCTAAAGAAAACCAACAGGAAAACACCGATGTGTTCTTGAAGCCTCTCTTGACCCAGGGCTCCTTAAATGTGACTGTGTACCTGAGTCACCTGGGTGTCCTGGGAAATGTGATCTGACTCAGGTGGGCTGGGTAAGCATCTCTCCTGCATTTCTAAGCAGCTGCTGGGGCACGCGATGCTTCTGGGGGCCCACACCCACTGGTCTGGCAGGGCACTCCTGAGTACTTTCTATTTCGCATGCTGCCTCCACTGTCTTGGAAACAGTAATCTAGAATGAATGCTTCCTTCCTAAGGAAGAATTGGCTGGCTTGGAGCAGCAAATCCCTCTGGCTGTGATTCCATCCCTGTCTAGCAATGATGCACCTACAATGGACACGGGTCTATTTGGATCCTTGTTTTTGACCCTGGTGGTGGAGTGGTTATGAGCGGGCTGCTAACTGCAAGGTTGGCAGTTTGAAACCACCAGCTGCTCCACGGGAGAAAGAAGGGCCTTTCCACTGAAAGAGTCACGGTCTCCGAAATTCCCAGGGGGCAGTTTTACCCTGTCTGTCGAGTCACCGTGACTCTGACAGTGAGTTCGGTTCTGCACTGTGGAAGGAACACTGCTTCCTCCCATCAGAAAAAAAAATGTGAAGTGCCGTGCAGCCAAGACCTGCATTCAAATTTGTTGCTGGCCTACCAACCAGCAGCACCACGTGCCCGACCCTGTGAGACCCCATGTATGGTGTGGGAAAGGCCCAGGTCCAGGGTCTTTTCCATTTCCTCCCCTATGTGTCAAGCAGCTACGGACCTATCGTTGGCTGCATTTTTTTGCTGCTCTTCTAACTCCCTGTGACCCCATGCACCACGGAAGGACACGCGGCTGGGCCTGAGCCATCCTCACCGTCCCTGCTGCCTTTGAGCCCAGGGTTGCAGCCCCCATGGCGACCCACCTCATTGAGGCTCTTCCTCTTTCCCAATGACCCTCTACCTAGCACACTATCTGGTCCTAAGGAAGCGCTCCTCCCCATGGCTCCCTGAAACCAAATCCATTGCCATAGCTTCTATTTTAACATCTGGGGATCCAGTGTAGGGTTTCAGAGACTGACCACCTCCATGGCCCCCTCTTTCTCCCGCAGAGCCCTGGTGGGCTGGGATGGCTGACCTTGCAGGGAGCAGGCAGGTGGCATCCAGGGATTCCTCTTGGTACCCTTTCACCTGTTTTCCAACAACGGAAAAGCCTCCTTTACCAAGCACTATTCCACCGTATGTGTAAGGAAGCTCACAGATGAAGTGACGCATTTGACTCTTGGTGCTGACAAAGAGTATTGTAAGCCTGGTGACTAATAAACCTATTTGTCTTGAAAGTACAGCCAGAACGCTTCTTGGAAGCAGGGATGGTAAGCCTTTGTTTCACATACTTTGGGCACATTATCAGGAGAGACCAGTGCCTGGAAGAGGACCTCATGCTTTATAAAGAGGAGGCTCAGCATGAAAGAGGAGGACCCTTCATCAGATGGGGTTGATACTGTGGCTACGACAATGGGTTTAAACGTAATGTGGGAGTTATGTTCCTTCCCGTCAACTTGAAGATAGAGAAAAGTGTAGGGGTGGAGTGTAGCCTGTAAATCCGGTCACAGCCTGATGGGGGCTCTTTGTGGGTGTGGTCTCCTCATAAGGAGAGTCCTGGCAAGCTCCCATCTCTCTGTCCCTTCGCAGTCCTTCCTGCTGGTTGACTCTGCTTGCTACATGTTCTGTGATGCAGCCACCACCCTTGGAGCCACATTTTGTACCTCCTGGCCTGCAGTCTTCCTGCATTCTGCATTATTGCATGTGACTGCGTGGGTCTGGAGAGGGGCTTATGGACTGGTTTCAGACTTAGGGACCTAGTGTGGACTGTGCTGGGATGTTTGCTCGATAATTAGTTTTTTTTTTTTAAATATATAAAGTTCTTTCTTCTACATAGAGGTGTGCACCTGGATTTGTTTCTCGAGTCAACCCGGCCTGACACACATAACAACAACCGTGGGGCTGGGGGAGGGCTGGGCAGCATTTTGCCCTGTGAGTGAACAGGGTTGCTGTGAGTTGGGACAGACTTGATGCCACTTAACAACAACAACAACAACAACGTCACTTCAGGGTCTCTTGAGTGGGAATCTACTGGACAGCAGTGAATTGGGTTTTGCTGTTTGGGGCACTCACAACTCAAAGACTTCAGCTTCTACTCACCCTGAGACCCCCACCCAGCTGGTCACACATGTCCCCCCTCTAGAGTTCCATTTTACCCTGGAACCGGCCAATGGGTCCACCTTTTTCTCTGGGGTCTGGGAGAGCTTCATTGTTTGTCTTTGATCTTCCTGTGTGAGTCTCACCTTTTCATGAGAGTCCACTGTGATCACCCACGGGCCCCACAAACCCCCTTGGGATCCAGGTGAAGACAGAACATTAGCCATTCCTGGAGCTCCACGCAGGTTGCGTCAACTTTACCTGGTTGTGTTTGATGTCTTCATTGGGCGCACCGTAGGAATTCCTATACAAAGTTGAGATTCCAGTATTTTGAGCTGGAAGCCAAAGGGAAAGGAGAGGATTAGTCAGAAAAGCAAGATTCCCAACAAGGAGTCAGGAATATGGAGGAGCAGTGTCCTTGACCTCACCAAGCTGGGCTCCTAATGGGTCAGGTGGAGCGGAAAACCTTTCCCAGCCCCATAGCCCTCCTGCTTTACATACCAATCTGGAGAAAGAAGAAGAGTTAGCTGACAAAGTCCCCATGGTGCGTCAGCCTCTGGCCATAATGCGCACCTTGTAGACAGGGTCAGGGCAGGTGCAGCGAGCAGATGGTAATCGGACACGCTTTATTGCTGGTGACGCCGGTGGAGGCTGGCAGGTAATCAAGGCTTGTCACCTGCATGGAGGCATGTGGGAAGCTGTGCCGATAGCACAGTGTTCAGCTGAGGACTGACTAGAATATATTTTCTAACTGGAGCTCACAAAAGTGCTTCCTTATTTCTCAGACAATTCATTTCTCCCAGGTCCCCAGGAGGAGCAGGAAGACCCTACTGAGTCTCCTCTTTCCACCTACAGCATTGGTTCTCCATCTTCCTCATGCCCCTGGGACCCTTTCATACCGTTCCTCAGGTGGTAGTGAGCGCCCTCAACCATAAAATTATTTTCTTTGCTACTTCATAACTATAATTTTGCTACTATTATGAATTGGAAAACACTTGTGAAAGGGTCAGTCGACCCCCAAAGAGGTTGCAACCCATAGGGTGAGAACCACTGGTCTAAAGGTTGTGATTTAGAATCCCGTTAAGGAAAGAGATTTGAACACACACACACACACACACACCCTCTGCTTTCTGATCAGCCCCTGGGCTGGAGAGAAAGAAGGGAAGAGGGGTCCTCCATTGGCCAGCAGCTTCTATAGACCTGGGCACCACTGTTTTGCCCTTGAAGCTCAAGTGATCCAGCACAGACCACCACTCCCCACACAGCTGCTAAAAGCCATGGGGTTGAAGGAAGCTCCTTCATCAGGGTGTAAAGCATTCTTGAAACAAAAAACAGATTCTATTTTACATGATATTATAAATATCCAAATATGCCCTGGCTGAAAACCCGGTGCCCAGCCCTAGAGCATTGGAGCCTAGAACATGGCCCTGCCTGCACCCTGGATTCAGACTCCTGGCCTCCAGGTCTGTGGGACCACACATTTCTGTTTCTAATATGGCACTGGTTGGTGCTCTTTTGTTGTGGAAGCTCTAAGGAAAGATCCTATTACCTAAATGCATAGTTTAGGTATCTGTGACTTTGATTAGGAAGTGAGGGCTAGGAGACCCTTTCCAATAAAACTCATCAAAACAAACCTGACTCTAGTGGGCTCTCTGGTGTGACAGATACTCCTTCGGTGGTTGTCAGATATTAAGTCAACGGGACACTCGGGCCTATAGGTGGAGTTCCACCTGTCAATCAACTGGTAAAATGATGACACCTCCTTCAGGGTGTGGCCTCCTGGACAAGAGCAAGACTTTGGCCTCCTCCTGGCTGAGACCTGCCCCACACTGAGAGCTGTCAGCCCCTCCCATGCTCACACAGACACTGGAGTCTGTGACTCTGCATCTGCCACTGCCTGTGACCTTCCTGCTTCACCTTTCCAAGTCACGGGCCGGGCTAGCATAGGACCTATGGACTTCAGTTGTACAAGGGGCCCCTTCTTAACACAAAGTCCTTTTTTGTTCACTGATGTATATTCTCTCGACAACCCAGCCTAACACACCTTCTGTCTCTCTGCTCTGGTGAATCGCACCATCTCCCAGCTGGATCACCTGATCCATGATTTCCTGACTGCCCCTGGGCCCAGTCCTGCTTCACAGCTCATCCCACTCCCAAGAGCCGGCGTGATCATTTCATTATACAGATGAGACCATGCCCCTCTCTCTGATGATCACACTTCAATGCCCCCCACTGTACTCAGAGTAAGATCAAACTCCCCACGATAGACCATGAGGCCTCCCCAGAATTTGGCCTCTTTAAGTCTCTCTGCTACACAGCCCCCATCCCTCCCCTTCCCTTGCAGAACAAAGCACTAGCCATGCAACCCATTTTCCTTGCTGGGGTAGGCTGAATCCCTCTGCTTCAGGATGGTGTACCTGCTGATTCCTCTCTCTGCCACTCACTTTCCCCAGACTCTGCACTGACTGTCTCCTTGTGAGCATTGAGGTTTCAGCTCACATGTCCCCTCTTTGACCACACAGGTTCAAGCAATCCTTTCCACACTCCATGCCCCATCCTCCCCACCATCTCTGTTCATGACCTTGTTATCTTTATCACATTTAACACCACGTGAAACTGCCTTATGGGTGAATCTGTTGCAGTCCTACCCCCCCCCCCCAGTTCTTGCCTGAATTCACCTACGAGAGTGGAAGTTCCACCCAGGGCAGATCTGGGTTTGTCTTGTTAGCAGTGTAGGTATCCTCAGGACCCATAACAGTGCCTGACCCACTGTGGGTACTCACTGATGGGGTGCTTTATTGATCTTCTCAATGAATGAAGGAACCTTAATAAAAAAGCAAGTCTGCCTTCAGAGTTGTCAAGTGCTTATGAAGAGGCCACTTTGAGGACAAGGTGAAGGAGCCCTGTATTTATTTATTTATTTTTGTTGCTCAGAATGATGGGAAAGTTTGTCCGAGTCCAGCCTCGCCTCCTTTCCCGCCATGTTTGTGAATTCGCAGCTAATGCTGTTTCTACTGGAAGGCCTTTCATTCGACTCTTTGACCCTTTTCACCAGTTTGCAGGTGATGGGGTAGTTGAGATTGATACAGACAGACAGTGTCTTCACCCATGTTTTGTGTGTGAAGGTCTGAGCTGAACACAGACGTCCTGAAACTTTCTTCAGGGGTACAGAACTCAAACTCCAGTTTCCAACTTGATCCACATTTGGAAGATCAGAGTAGACTTAAAAGGACTAAGAAATATACTGACGCAATGGGATATGCCACTTGATGGAAAGGCATCCTGCATTCGAGAAGCTCGAGAAGCAGGAAAAGTCCCTCAGGGACATTTCAAAGTCAGGCTGTACACCTCTGCTAGGATTCCTAGCCTATCGTTCTGCAAGCTTCTGGACATGACGCTCCTGGGGAATCGTGATGGCAAGAAAGACCTGTCCAAGTCTGGCGTCCCTGAATGAGCAGTTGACGTTCGCGTCCGAAAGACTCTTGAATAGCTGAGAATAATGGAAGGGAGAAGGCTGAAGCTGGGAAGTGGATCCCCAAGAGTTGGAAAGAAGGGGACCCAGGGATACAACTCTGGATGGATCTGCACTTCTAAGAGCCAAGTAGAGCCAGGGACGAAGCTGCCTCACACTAGGCTTCCTCCTTCTTGTGTCAAATGTGGAGGGTCCCTGTTGTCCATGCTTCTCCCACAGCAGAGGTGAGGTTTGCTTTGGTGGCAAGGATAGAGAGCCCTTTGATGCCTGAGAAACAAGGAAGATGGCAGCTTTTCCTTCGTTTTTTCTAACCCACCAACCTTCCCAAGTTCCTTGAGTTTCTTCTCAGTTGGGCAAAGAATCCTCACCTTGAGGCGGAGACCACAAAAAATGTCAGCAACAAAAAGTCTGGAACAGTGGTTGCTATGGGAATGCTGGAAAGCAGAGGTTAGCAATTCCATTCTTACTCATGGGGACCACGCTGGACAGAGGGGGGCTGGTTCATAGGCTTTGCCAAAGTGTACGTCTTTCTGGAACAGCCTTGTCGTTCTCCAGGAAGCAGTAGTTGAGGGGGAGCTGTCAGCACACACCTCTTAACCCCCCACACCACCCAGCCTCGTTCATCTTATGAGAGTCAAACTCCCTCACTGCCATTGAGTTGATGCCAACTCAGACCGACCCAACGGGACAGGTTAGGACTGTCCCTGTGAGTTTCCAAGACTGTTACTCTTTACAGGAGCAGAGAGCCCCATCTTTCTCCTGTGCAGCGACTGGGGGCTTTGAACTGCGGGCTTTATGAATAGCAGCCTACCTCATAGCCACTAGGCCGCCAAAGCTCTGCAAGTGGCAAACAACCCATCAGTCTGTTGATCACTGTTTGCCATCAATACCACATCCACCAACCTCACCACCACTTCTGTCCTCACCTGCACCATCAGCTTTGCCACAGTCATCGCAACCGTCACTCCTACTGCCACTTCCAACGTCATCACCCTCACCACCAACACCTCAACCACCATCATCTACTCCCACAACCCTCACCACCGTAACTGCTACCAGCACCCTCACCACGACATCGTCACCACAACGATAATCACCACCACCACCACCACCACATCCTCACCGTGAGCATCACCACCCTCACCCCTGGCCACGTCACACCATCGCCATGATAAAAATACAGCACATACTGGCTAACTTTCCTACAAAAGCAGATCCTCCCATAGAGAGCTGACTGTTCTCCCAGCCCTGTCACCCGAAGAACTACATTTCTCCATTGCATTTTTAACTGAGGGCGATGCAGGTTAAGCCTTTAAACAAGTTCAACGTAATTAGGTACATCTCAATACTGGACTGGTCAAGCGCCATGCCATTTTTGAGGGGTGGGGATCAGACATCATGTCCACGTTAGATTATATTTCCATTTTGTAACCATATTTGATTTTAATTCCAATTTTGTACATCTGGGATGATCTCAAGTGCTAACACACCCACATCTTAAAGCCTTTGTGAAGAGTTCGACCCAGCAAGGGAACAAAAGAGAAAAATGAAACTCATCTGAGAAGACAGTTCCACAATCCTGGTCACTCGTACCTCAATTTGTCGTCCCAGACTCAAGGCACTGTGGCTGCATGGGGCGATGCTAATTGTAAAATTAATGGGTCAGGTGAACTGGGCGTCCCTCTGCCTTCAGAGTAATCAGTACAAATGAGATTCTCCGCCCAGTGTCTCAGCTCCAGGGACTCCACTTCTAGATTCCTCACGCTCTTGGCCTATACATTTGTCTACAATGACATGAGGCTGATGAGAGAAACGACGTGCCAGAGGATCACTAATGATGTCTCACACAGCCCAGCAGGGCTCCCATTCAGGAGCCAGCGGAGGAGTCAGAGCAAGATGCTCCCTGCAGGTGCTCTGGGGGAGCAGTGCTGGGATCTGGAGTATGGATCAGAAGCGACCGTTGACTACAAGGCATGGCTTGAGTCTGCTGTGCTGAGTTAAACACTGCCTCAGAGGTAAATACACTTAACATCAGAAAAATGTCTATTAGACATCCTGGGTCTGGAAGAGCTCTTAATAAATTATCCAATCTCTCTATTTGGCCACCCTGTAGCCCTACAACTCAATAACAACAGGGAATAACAACTTGTACTTTCTAAGATTCTTCTGGTAAGGCCTGGATGTGGGGGTGGGGGTGGCCCTCCTACCCTGCATTATGAATAACTGGATCTAGTCCTGCTCCATGCACACCCTACTTCCTCTGGAGGGAGCCATTCTCCATGTGCACATGGCAGAGTGGGACATGGAAGTTCCCGGGAGGTGTCATGTCAGCTTTGGCTATTCTTCTTTCAAAGCATGCCCACTACTGCAGCAGGGTCTCCCAGTTGGTCCCACTTCTCGTAAGAGGGGCTGAACAGAGGGGTGAAGGGCTTGGGGGAGGTCTTGAGGGAGACAACAGTCCTCGATTCAAGGAATGCCATCCAGAAGGTGGCAAGTGAAGGCAAAGACAGGTGATGAGACAAGGGGAGCAGGGCACGTTGGAGGAGTGACCAAAAAGCACAAAGGTGAGCTTCCACCTGATGGTAAGAAAGAAGATGCAATGGAAGCAATTCCTCCAGGTAGGGATGAATGAAGGGCACCTATCAATGTCTTCTCGGCGAAAGCATGGAACCTGGTGTAAATAAAGTATCATGCCTTTGCCCCCCTAAGGGGGTGGTTGGTGTCATTGGAAGAGGTACAGTGATCTCAGTAGGAGTAAGTGGACTTCCCTGAAATGCTCTTGCTTTGCTCAGTTTCCATCTCTTCCTTTTCTTTCTGGCCCATCCCACTCCTTTCCTTCCCTTCCTAGTGGACAGCAATTGCCTCTAGCTGCCCATCGTCTTGGGTTCTCCTAACATGCAGTTTCATCGCAGGAGCGCCTCTCACCATGTGATGGAATATGGGCATGCCCATTCCAATGTGTCTTGCAGACATGTCAGCTTGGCCGAACTCCAGGTGTGTGGCAACCCGGAACCAAACCAATCTGGTAGCTCCAGATTTCCAACTGCACGTGCTCACTACGTGCCTCCACGTCTCACTTTGGTCATCTGTCTAATCTTTGAAATGTTCCAGCATTCTATTCGTGGATTCAATAGATCCACTGCCACATAGTAGTTTCTGACTACGGAGGTGCGTTAGGGCAGAGTAGAAGTGCTGTGTCGGGTTTCCAAGATGGTCAATCTTCCTGAAGCTCACTCCTGAGGAGTGTCTGCTCGCTCCCAAGGAGTGTCTCCTGGCACCACCAGGAGGCACCCTTCAACAGACTACATGAAGTGCACACATAACTGATACACATCAAGGAACCAAGCAAGGAGGCACTGTGCTCATTTTATTCCAGGGGCTGGAATTGCTTGGAGGTATGCCTGTGTTCGGAGGTGGACTGGGAGGACGGGTGGAGATAAAGAAAGACTGAGGATGAAAGCATGTGCCAAGCACATCTCTTCCCACTGCTGTGCTCATGAATATCATGCTCCACTTTCATAACCCTGGCTCAGTCGCCTCCTTTCCAAGGCTTGGACCTTCACTCTCAAGCTGTCCGGGGACCGACAAGCTGCTGCATCCTGCCTTGCTGATCTGATGAGGGCAGATGGTAGCCTGCCATTCCAGCCCTCTGGACCCGCCCTAGAGCTAGTGGCCACTGCTGGGAGAAAGTGCCCGCCAAGCTCACCTGTCACCGTGTCTTTCCTGGAAGTGTGTTCTCCTTTAGGCCCGTGGTAGGTGGTGTTGCTTCCAGTGGACTCATAGTCTGTTTTCCTCTCTTTGAGGCTGATCATTTCCCGAGGTGAGGCTGGGGCACTTGCTAAAAAAAAAGAAACCAAAAAGACAATTTCCATCCCTCATCACATGGCATGCACCCCAAACACACCCCAAACATACCCCAAACCCAAACCCAGTTCACTGCCATTGAGTGTGTGGTAGTTACATAAGCTGGTGTCAATTTGGGACTTGAGAGGATTAAGAGTGAAGGGGTGGAATATAATCTGTCAATAGAGTCAGCCTCTGTGTGGACATGGTTTTCCCCTGAGGATTCTGGGAATTCCTACATTTTCCTCATTGGAGGTGGGAGACACACACACTCTCTCTCTGCTCTCTCCCTGAGAGATGCTCTGCTGACATGACACGTGGTGTTATGCTGATAGGCCTGATGCTCTGGGAACTGGAAGAACCACCTGGAGACCCCTTTCAGCACTGAGATGCTTCCAGCACCACTGGACCCACAAAATTCTGCATCTACTGACCTGTGATATTCCTGCATTTGGCATCCTGCATGTGCTTCATGAGTCAGAAGGGGACTTTATAGGTTGGTATCTGGCATGTGGGCTAATATCGGACTTGTGGACTTGAGCTGGACCAGGCTGGGATGTTTTCACAATATTCAGTTGCTCTTGTATACAGAGTTCTTTGTTATACACCTATGGATATGTCCATGGATTTGTTTCTCTAGTCTACCCAGACTAGGACAGAGTGGATGTCAACACACAGCGACCCTGTAGGACAGGGTAGAACTGCCCCTGTGACTTTCCAAGAACTGTAACTCTTTATCGGAGATACGAAGCCCTATCTTTTCCCTTAAGGAGCTGCTCGTGGTTTTGAATGGCTGCTTTTGCAGTTAGCAGCCCAACGACAAATCTGCCATGGTAACTTCTACAGCACCAGGACTCTCACATACATAGATACCCATCAAGGTTATGAATACTCACATGTATGTTCATAGACCTCTTGATCTTTTGGTAGATTTGGCTCGTGGCATGCCTGCCTCCCTGCCGGCACCCAATGACGTTGTTGTTAGGGGGTGTGTGACCTAGAATCAGGTAATTTTGGGAATATATACCAGGGTGTGTCATTCTAGAAGGAGAGCGTTGTGAGGATAAGACCTCCCCAAAATGTATGAAAGGGATCAATTGGGGTTTCTTTTTCTTTTCCTTCATCCTTTTTGTTTTTCCTCTTCTTTTCCTTTGTAATTGGAAGAGCTATCATTCGCACTTGGGAATTCCTAATGATAAGCAATGATTTTACTTAGGAGCTGTGGTTAGGAGTCATTGAGCCAGTTCAACCCATGGTGGCCCTGGCCAACAGAGCTAAATATGGTCTGGTCCTGCATCATCCTCACAATGGTCCCTATGCCTGAGTCCACTGCGACAGCCACTGCGTCCGTCCATCTCATTGAGGGCCTTCTTCTTACTTGCTGCCCCTCCACTTTACCAAGCCCGATGTCCTTCTTCAGGGACTGGTCTCTCCTGACAAGATGTCCAAAGTGTGTAAGAGGCAGTATTGCCATCCTGGCCTCCACGGAACCTTTTGGCTGTACATCTTCCAGGATGAATCTGCATGTCCTTTAGGCAGTTCCTGGTACTCTCCTAGTCTTTCAGCAGTCTTCTCCAACACTGTAGTTCAAATACATCGATTCTTCTCCAGTCTTCTTTATTCCATGTCCAACATTCACATGCAGAGGAGGCCATGGAAAATGCCATCCTTACTTTTCACCACTCTAAAAGGGGTCTTGTACAGCACATTTTCCTGGTCCAAGGCAGCTCTTGATCTCCTGACGCTGCTTCCACACTTATTGTTGCCAGTCCCAGTCTGATCAGGTCTCAATCTACCTTCCATCTGAAAGTTCCAGGCCACTCGGGATGCTCCTAACTCCTGCCACCTGGGACTGCGTGCTTCCTGAAGGAAGGGCCCTCTTTTCACTCTTGGGAGCATTTAATTCACATCATCCAATCTGGCACCTTCTAGATCAGAGGTTCTCAACCTTCCTAAAGCTGCAATCCTTTAATACAGGTTCTCAGGTTGTGGTGACCCCCAGCCACAAAATTATTTTCGTGGCTACTTCACAGCTGTAATTTTGCTACTGTTATGAATCATCATGTAGATACCTGATATGCAGGATGTATTTTCATTGTTACACACTGAACATAATGAAAGCACAGTGATTCATCACAAAACTATGTCACCATATATTGTGAAATATTTATTGCTAATTACAAATAAATGAAGTTTTGTCTTGAAGCATGGGTAACCGTCTTAATATAATGTGCTAGTATGTGTTTGCCGATGGTCTTAGTTGGTTCCCGTGAAAGGGTCATTCGACCCCGAAAGGGGTTGCAACCCACAGGTTGAGAACTGCAGTTCTAAATGGAAATCCACAGACTGGACCCCTTGGGAGGGACCCTGATCAGATAGTCTGTGGTTTAAACTCACCCATGGCTCTGCTTCTTTGGGACTGCTCACCTCTACCACCCTCGGCCACTATGAGTTGAATTGTACTCAGTGTCACCCAACGGCAGAATCACAGCAGATGTCCAGGAGACAGTCGGCCATGCTGACATTTCTGAGCTTGTGGAAATGGGTGGCAACAAGCCACAGGCAGGGCCAGAGGGTCGGAAGTGGGTCTAGCATTTCACAGCTGAGTGTTTTCAGACACTTCCTGGAAGGCCCTCCATTCACTTCTAGCTGATCCAAAGAAATCTCAGGGTTACTGCTCAGCTGTGGAGAACCTTTCAGGATTCCTGAGACTAAATGACATAGGTGACTTGGACAAAGAATGATGCTTGAGCACTCTCCCTGACTGGACAGGCCAGGATAGCAGGGCGCTGATCTATGGGCAGCTGAGGAGCTGAACCATGCCCGCTAGGAGACGTTGTGGCTCACACCACTGGTACACAAGCTGGGCATCACAGTGGGGTGAGCCAGTGGTTCATGGCCTTGCTGTACATATAGGGAGCTATTGAAGGCTGAGAAGGGCAGGGCTTTGATGTCATTGAAGACGACCACTGGTTGGGTGGAGTGGACAGAGAGATCTAAAACACGAGTCATCTCAGTCTTTAAGGAAGTAGGTACAGGGAAGGGAGAGGGCAATGAGGGAGGCTGGGGAATGTGGGGGCAGGGCGAGCGCCGCAAATCAATGGGAGTTTGGAGATCTAGAGTGCAAGACCTGACTCCTTCACAAGGTCTCCAGCTGAGCTGTGCTGTGTGCTGGGGGTCCATATCTAGGTGCTCCTGAACGTCACTACAGTGTCCCTCTCACCTCCTCCAACCTTGGTCTTCTCCTCTCTTCTGCTTCCTGTCTGGCTCTATCTGAGAAACTCCCCTTTCTGGTCCTTTCTCCTGGCTTTTTGTCTTCTGGGTCTTCTCACATGAAGCCCAGCTGTTTATGAGGTGCTGCCAGACAATCAGTAATGGATGATCTTTTGAAATCCTTTTGGCTGAAGCTTTTAAAATTAGAGCCTCGCATTGCCCGCATGGCGGTGTTTCTGAAGTGCTGTCCAGTGTGTAATTACCCTCTGGAGACCTCAAGCAAAGGTCACCGGCTAGCCAGGATGATGCCCTGGGGGGATACCCAAGCACTCAAACCGGTGTCTATGAGACGTCTTTTGTGTGTCCGGCCATGCAAATACCAAGTCATGGCTCTGCTGGAGCCAGTGAGGGGCAATGGCCTCATATGCCTGATGGAGCATCCTCATTCCTTCTAAGAGTCTTCAAGTTCATTACACCATTTCATCTTCACAACACAGATGGTTCACCATGTTTCTTCATAATGAGAGTTCTTCAAGAGATACCCTCTGTGTTAGTCCAGGTAGACTAGAGAAACAAATTCACTGACACTCATATGTGTATAAGAAAGAGCTTTATATACAAGAGAAGTTAAATACTGAGGAAACATTCCAGCCGGGTCCAATTAAGTCCATCAGTCCAATATTAGCCCATATGCCTGATATTGATCTATAAAGTCCTCTTCAGACTCCTGGAACACATGCAATGACACTGAATGCAGGAAGATCACAGGGCAGGGGGTGAAAGTCTTGTGGATCTAGTGCTGTTGTAAGCACCTCAGTGTTGGCAGGGGTCTCTACATGACTTCTCCAGTTCCCAAAGCATGGGGTCTATCAGTGGAGCACCACGTGTCTTGTCAGTAGAGCATCTCTCAGGGACTGAGCAGAGATAGAGTGTGTCTCCCACCTCCAAGGGGGGAAATACAGGAATTCCCAGAATCCTCAAGGGGAAAGCCATGCTCACAAAGAGGCCTTATTGGCTATGACTCTATTGAACGATTATATTTCACCCCTTCACTCTTAATTCTCTCAAGTCCCAAACTGACACCAGCTTATGTAACTACCACACCCTCCTTTTACCTTACTGATTCAACACCCTCTGTCTTCTAAAGTTTGCCCTGTTGTTGCTATTATTCTTGGTAGGTGCTGCCACACAGGGATTCAAATTCAACAGAATTCTGCTACACATATGGAAAGGAGCCCTATTGACACTACAGGTGCGTATTTGTCCGCTGACAGAAAAGGCTGAGCTGTTAACCACAGGCCAGTAGTTCTAAATCACCAGTTTTTCCATGGGAGATACATGAGGCTCTCTACTCCCCTAAGGAATTTGTCTCAGGCAGCCAAAAGGGGCCCATCTACCCTGTCCTGTAGGGAGGCTATGAGCCAGAATTGACTCAGTCGCAGTGGGTTTGGGAATACCTCAGTAGGATAGAGGTTTGGTAATCTGCTCTCCTGAGAGTTAAAGCTGAGAAACCCCCATTTTTCTGTATCACACAGAGCCATGATGAGTCAGAATCGGCTTGATGGCTCCCACCCACAACCCCAGAACTGTGGCCCTCAGCACCATAAAAAGAGGTCACTTCCTTGAGTCTCGGAGAGGCTGGTATCCCCCCACCCCCACCCCCAAGTCATTCTGGCTTTCCTGTGTCTTGTCTAGTGCTGGACTGAAGGGAGGAGTCCTGGGGTTCTAGTGAACTCCATCTCGGGCTGCTGACCACAAGGCCTAACCCACTTGAGGAGAAAGACGAGACTTTCTGTCCCATGAGGAGTTACAGTCTCAGAAGCCCACGGGGCCAAGTCTCCTCTGTCATCCCAAGCTCCAAACTCGCTGCCATTGAGTTGGTGGCCACTCATGGCGACCCTACAGGACAGGGTAGAACTTTCCCGGTGAGTCCTAAGATTAAATCAAGGGCAGTGAACTTGGCCTCTTAATTTTAATGTTATTTTCCTGGTTAAGACGTAATGTCATAAGCAAGGCATGGTGGCTTCAAAAGGCTCAGGGACAAAGGGAAAAACAAGGTCATGGAATGTCTCCACAGACTTTGTGAAGACCCCTCTCATGTGCGTGTTGTGTGTGTACAAGCAAATCTAATTCTGTGCACCCTGGACTGGCGCAGTTGTCAGTTCAATTCTCACACACTGTAAG
The DNA here is from genome assembly GCA_004026705.1 of Nesogale talazaci. Taxonomy (NCBI): domain Eukaryota; kingdom Metazoa; phylum Chordata; class Mammalia; order Afrosoricida; family Tenrecidae; genus Nesogale; species Nesogale talazaci. The sequence goes on from PVJH01006610.1 coordinate 73,148, forward strand.
TAGCCGTACAGGACCTGCCAGGGGTTTTCTAAGGCTGTCCTCTTTGCGTAAGGAGACGGACTCAGCGATTGGCCTGCTGGGTTCAAATCTCCAACTTCTCCATTAGCTGAGCATGAAAACGAAGTGTTAGCAGGGCTCTGTGAGCAATAACAATGCAATCGAGCACACACTCCCGCACCTGGGAGCGGGTGACTGACTGATTTCTGTCCCCTGTCCTCCATTCATCTCTGAGTGTCCTCCTCATGCCGACAGTAAAGGCAGGTATAAAGTTTTATGGGAAAGCTCATGGGCAGAGAGGCCACTCTACCAGGGAAGGTTTCTCCCAAGTTCCCGGAGAATTGGTTTGGGGAAACATGACATGGGGGTCGAGGGGGTGGGGTGCGGGAGACACTTTTCCCAAATGAAAGATTGTATAGGGGGGTACCTGGGGTTTGTGTGGGTGTGCGACAGTGGGTCAGTGTGCATTCTTCGAACAGAATAAAAAATCGCAGAGGCAATTTGAAGAACTGGGCAAACAAGGGTTAAAGCCCAGCCACATGTCTTCATTAAGGACATGTTCATATGTGGCTTCTACACGTTTCTCTGATTTTCTCTTTGTCATGACTTTGGTACCCGTGGGGATTACATAAGTAAATTGATAAAGAAGTTATAGGGGTGGAGTCTATCTGTCAATCAGGTCACAGCCTGATAGATGGATGCCTCCTTGGGGGCGTGGCCTTCTCATGAGGATCCTGAGAGTTTTCCTCTCTTCCTCCCTGGAGGTGGGACACACTGTCACTCTGCTTGACATTGCTGGTGACAAGTCACCTGGAGCCACTGATGGCGGCCAGAGCCCTGGAGATGCATCCAGCGTCCTTGGACCCATTGGACTTTCCACCTGCCGGACTGTCATCGTCTTGCATTTGGCATCATTGCACATACTGCCTGAGTCTGAAGAGGAAGGACTTGATCTGGACTGGGCTGGGATAGTTTCTAAATATATAATTACACTTAAATATAAATCTCTTTCCTATACATGCACGAGTCTGCCTGATTTTGTTTCTCTACTTTGCCTGGACTAACACAGTAGCTACGTAACAAAAGAAGTACACTCAACCGTTAACCCCAAGCCAAACAACTGCTATGGAGTCTATTCTGACTCCTGGCAGCCCTCAGGGACTGAGCACAGCTGCCCCAAAGGGTTTCCTGGACTGGAATCTTCAGAGAAGTGCACTGCCATGTCTCTCTCTGGTAGCAGAGTGGCCCCTGGCTTTGGACCACTGACCCTTGGGTTAGCAGCCAAGTATGTTAACTACAGCGCCACCAAGGTTCTGCTGTAGCCATAGCAATGTCTTAAAGATTTGAAAAGAGAGATTACCATATACACTCGAGTATAAGCTGACCCAACTATCAGCCGAGGCAACTAATTTTATCACAAAAACTTCATTTTAAAAATGACTTATACTCAAGTACAGACGGTAAATTAAATGTCTTAATCTAATTGTAAGGCAAGCGTCATAATGCTGGATGGGTTGGTTCTTATCAAACTCCAAACTCACTGCCATCAAGTTGATGCCGACTCACCGCAACCCTGCAGGACCGGACAGAACTGCCCCTTTGAGTTTCTGAGACTGTAACTCTTTATTGGAGTAGACAGCCCCCTTTTTCTCTCAAGGAGCAGTTGGTGGTTTCGAACCACTGACCTTATGGGTTTCAGCCCAACATATAACCAGCATGCCACCAGGGTTCCTGTTGGTCCACAAAGTGTAGTAAAGGGCTGATCAGACATGGGCTCATCAGGAAATCCACAATGGCAGCTTTTGAAGGGCAAGTTTAACACAGGGAACAGCATCTCTGTTGTTCCCAGCTCTGTGGTGGTTCGGTGCCAGAAAGACTATGCTGGTTCATGGGGACCTTATGTGGTGGGACAGAAACGTCCCCCGGGGATTTCTTGAATGCAGTGCTTTGGGCATGTTGTGAGGAGACTACTCTTTGGGCGGGGCCATCTTGCTTGGTAAAATGGAGGGGCAGGGAAGAGGAGGAAGAGCCTCTGGCAGGGTTTGAACCTCCCATCTGAGCGCTAACCCACTGCGCCCATTCAGACTCCTACCTCCTTCTTGGGCCAACTGCTAACAGACAAAGCAGACTTCTGCGTGGCTGCACATCTCTGGGGAGCTTGCAAACCCGGCGGTGGCTTTCTTTTTAATGAAAACAAGTTTATGGGAACAGGGACTGGAAGGCCAAGGGGTTGCTATGGACTTCTTTGTTTTTTTTAATTGTCAGGTGGGTGGTGATGGTAGTGGGGGGTTGTGTGTGTTACACTTCAGATCACCACCTCTGCAGGCAACAGTTCAAACCGCTCTCCCCGGTAGGCTTTTGTCCCTCATGTGGCCCTCCACCCTGTCGACCCTGTGAACACCTTCAGGAAGCCCCCCATGCCATCTGACCTTCGAGCATCTAGGAAGCCTGGTAGGGTTTCCGGACTTCGTGGGCGGTGAGTGTGGCTGCAGTGTGCCATGGATCAACTTCGACTCCCAGTGCCCCCTCGTGCCAGAGCAGAACTGCCCCGTAGTGTTTTCTCACCTGACCCCCTCATAGGAGCTGATTGCCAGGATGCCCCTCTGCACCCCCAGGAGTCCCTGGTTGGTGGAGACCTCTGACTGCTCAGCAGTGAGCACTTCATGGATGCACCACCAGGGATCCGGCATCTCCGTGTCCGTCACACAGAGTTGCCAGGGCGGCGGCCGGGAGGCAGGCTGGGTGCGGGCTCCTTACCTGAGCGGTTGTTGGGAGACACGCGGACTGGGGAGATGGAGGGCGTGCGGGAGGAGGAGTAGGGCCGTTGCCGATCCCTCTCGATGGTGGACGAAGAGGCCACGAAATGGTACTGAGACCACCCGTCCTGCAAAAGACAGCCAGGGCATGGTCAGTGGGGCTGGGGTGAGCCGGAGGCCCTCGCAGCTGAGCTCTCACCGTTTGCAAAACCCTCAGGCTGGGTGTGTGCAGGGAGCAGGCGCTCTAGGCTGAGTGAGACCGGTGGGAGTCAGACACACCTCCTCCTGCCTGCTGACACTCCGTCCAGGAGCTGCCGCTTCCCAAAGGGGGACTCTGGGGTTTCTGCAAAAGCACAGAGCCCAGATGCTTTTATCTAAATGGAAACTGGATGGTCAGGATGGGTATTGACCCGGAAGCACTCTCTCCGGTGTCCACCCGGCCTTCGGGCCTGCCTTCCCCCACCACCCATTCTGCAATGCTCCCAAGAAGGCCCTCTACCCTGTGTACGCAGCGCCGCGAGCCAATGTGTAAGAAATCAGTTTCCTCCACGCTGAATTGCTTCAAACTCCTTCTCTTCACCCACACCTCCCCCCCCCCCCCCCCCCCCCCCCCCCCCCCCCCCCCCCCCCCCCCCCCCCCACCAAGCCTTTAGAGGGCCTATTCCCAGGTCCTCACGCTGAGCTGGGTATGTGCTCTGGTTTGGCCTAAGAGACTTCTGGATTTTGATGTAAGCCCTCCTTGCCTTCCAGTCAGTCGGGACAGAACTGGCCCCGTGGGTTTCTGAGACTGTCTCTCTTTACAGGAGTTGAAAGCCCTGTCTTTCTCCTGACGAACAGCTGGTGGTTTCAAAGTGCGGATCTTATAGCAACGAGGCCAATGCATATCTGAATCTAGAACGCAGAATGAAATCAGGCATCCTGGGAACCCCCTATTTGTCTTCGACTTGGCAGTAAATTAATTAACAGCACACTGACTGGTTTGGGCTGTGAGAACCATGGAAATGCAGTCTGGACCACTGTAAAGTATTTAGAAAGCAAAAGGAAGACAAAAAGAGCTAGAAATCCTGGCACCCACAGACATGCTCTGTCTCGCCCTCTACCTTTCCCCAATTCACATGTTTCTTTCTGCATCTCCTTCTGGGCTTCTGGCTTTCCCAACTGGATTGCATTCGTATGCACGCAGTGTGGCCGGCAGCACCGATGTTCTCAGAAGGAGAATGCTCCTACCTCACCCCGACGCCTGTTTGACAAGGCCAGTATTTGCGACTCTGTGACCAGTCCCGACTCCCAATAATAGTCTGATTTTTTGCTATTAATAAAACATCTGACTACTAAGTGATAGCAACCAGCACGCAATAAGGTTGCAAACATCAACAAAGCCAAGGTATTAAGTTTCAAAATTGAGCATTTTTATTGCTGACGGCTATTACCTTATGATATTTGCTTACTAACTCCCTCCGTTGCTTTCTGATCTATTTGATTGACAGGATGCAGCGAAGACAAGGTTTCTGGAGGTGCTGCTGCTGCTGTTATGGGGTATGGATCACAATGTCCCCACCCCCATCCGATCACAACTTCTGGTGCGTCGTGTTGAGTCACTGTGATCCATAGGGTCTTTATTTTTGGAAGTGTTTCATCAGGTCTTTCTTCCTACTCCATCTTGTTCTGGAAGTCGTGCTAAAACCTGACAGATGACTGGAGGCTGCTGTGGAGGAGCACTGGCCAGGATTTGGGCTCAGGTCTCCCACACGAAAGGCAAGACTTCTGCCCCTGAACTACCACTGCCCTCTTGGGACACACTGCCCCAAACAAAACCCAAGCCCTCTGTCATTGAGCCAATTCCAACGTGAATGAACTTTTATTCAGTTCTTTCTATGGGCCAAGATTCTTCCAACCCTCTCATGAAGCAGAACTTTAGTAATGTAGCCACTTTACAGGTATGAAATGCTGAGCATTTGGAAGACAAAAGGCTCCCTGGCAGTCCAACAGGAAGCGAAAACATAAACATACAAACTCTAAAACCTGGGCATACAGAGAGTGTGCCAACCTGAGTGAAAAAGAGGGAAGGTGGGGGGCGGGCGAAGAGATAGGGGGCTGAGGATATACAGCGCTGACCTTGCTCTTCTGAGTGCCTGGGCCAGGGAAGGGGACTTGAATGGATGGTTTCTGCAGGGAGTTGGGATGTCAGAGAGCCAGATAGAGACTGGGGTTTCCCAAAGCAAGGGAAGAGTTGATACAAAGGCTCTGAGAGGGGTGCAGGCAGATCAATAGGAATTCACTCTGACTGGAGATGGAGGTCCTGAGAGGAAGCCCTCTGGGCACTCAGGTCGGTGTGGGGAGCATCAAGCGGAAGCAGGGACACCAGGTGAACAAGCTGCACTGGGTGAGCCCTGGGGCAGGCCCCCCCGCCCCCCCCCCCCCACCGCTCACAAAGCGACCATGGACTCACGGCATGACTCGGCACTTTCACTCCCCAGGGTTCGGCCCCAGAGCAGCAAGGACCATTCTACCTACCAGTGTCCACGGCAGTGTGAGTCACAATAGCCAAAAGGTGGAAAACAAACTACATATTCATCTCAGATGAAGGAATGGATGGACAAAATGTGGCACATGCTTGCAATGGACTGTTATTCAGCCATAACTAGGAGTGAAGTATTCCTGTATGAGAATGTCTCATGGTCATCGAGCCCATACTGATTCACAGCGACCCACCCTCCAGGACAGGGTAGAACTGCCCCTGTGAGTTTGAAGACTCTAACTGCTATGGGAGCTGAAAGTTCCAGTGTCCCACCTTTCACCTACGGAGTAGCTGGTGGTTTTGAACTGCCACCCTTCAAAATAGCAACACAATCCATCATAACCACTACACCACCAAGGCTCCTCCACACAACACCATGGATGGGCATAAAAGACATGTTGCTAACTGTGGGAAACTAACAAATGAAATTCCCACAGGTTCTCCCCTACCAGCTATGCTGTCTTAAAGAGAGCACATGGTTGATTCTGTCTCCCTGCAGAGGCAGAGACATTCCCTGGTTATCTCCTCCCATTGTGGTCCCACCCCACTCCCGCATCCTTCCCCCAATGCAGGTATTAGTTTCCCTCACTTGTTAGCTCAGGGACTTTACTGTGATTCCCACCCACCTTGCGACATATTTGCATGTCTTATGGCTACCTACAAATAGTCCCCAAACAATAAAGACACTCGCTTCAGCTCTGCCCCTCTCCTCCCGGCCCCTCTCTTCTCCTATCTCCTCTGCCCGCACCATGCACAGCTCTGGCTGCTGAGATCCTGGCAGTGCAGAGGTGAGCATCCTGCCATGAAATGTGTCTGACTCCTTCATTTTACTTTCTCTCTTATCTCTCTTATTCTATATGATTTTACTGTAATCTTTATATATTACCGCTGGACTATTGCTTCTGTTGGACTCATGATGACTTGTTAGTGGCTGGCTACCCCGACAGCTAAGTTAAAGAAATATGGCAGGAAAGGCCAGATAGTGTATAGTTCTGTGAACAGACAGACTTTAGAGGTCCCAGGGGGTGAAGTCATAGACCCCTGCAATAAAATGAAAATGCAATAAAGTGGATGTCGCCATCAGGCAAGTCACAGATATTTTGGGGCTTTCTAGTCTATAAACATAAGAGCTAGGTTTACACTATACCACAGTCTACGAGCTGTGTAACAACATTATGTGAAAAATTAATAAAATATTTTTACCAAACTGAAGCACAAACCAAATCAAATAATCCTGGCCCCCAACAACAAGAACTCAAAGCCGTTGTCATCGAGGCAATTCTGACTCAGCGATGGTGCAAGACCCTATAGAGCAGTTCTCAACCTGTGGGTCATGACCCCTTAGGGATTGAATGACCCTCTCACAGAGTTTATCAAAGACCACCAGAAAGCACACTATAATTTACATGATGCTTCATAACAGTAGCAACATTACAGTTATGAAGGAGCAATGACACAATAAAATGGTTCAGGGTCACCGCAGCATGAAGAACTGTTTTAAGGGGCCACAGCCTTAGGAAGGCTGGAGGACCACGGCTATAGAAACTCTACTGCCTTTCTGCCTTTCAGACTTCACTACCTTTTGAAGATGATGCTTTATTGGCAGAAGGAAAGGCATACATAAAGATACGGATATGGGTCACTGCACGTTCATCACACTTGTGATGTAGAGGGTAGATTCTGAGATTCTAGGAAGCTATTGAGTCAGAATTGGGGCTCTCTTTCAAAAGGAAAAGCAAAAGTCTTTTGCCATCCAGCGGACTCCAGTGCACAGCGACGGCTTATGTGTTAGAGTAGAATGCTATAAGGTTTTCCAGTGGATGGGCTTTGACCCCCGACCTGTCAGCTAGCTTCACCACTTCCACTACCCAGCGGTCTGTGATGATATGCAGAATGGCGTGACTTACTTGGTCCAATAAGTGAAAGAGAGCGAGGTATGTCATAAGTAGAAGACTTGCTAATCCTGAAGATATTCTGAAGACCCAGAGAGACAGAAGGAAGAGCCCTGATGCCTACCGGTCATGCTCTGTGCTGCCAACCACACAGCAGCTCCACACCACCAGCTGCTTTGTGGGAGTCAAGTGAGATATTCTCCTCATGGAGTGTTCCAGTCTCAAAGCTCACAGGCGCAGTTCCACCCTGTCCTGTAGGGTCGCTGTGAGTCAGAATGGGATTGATAGCAGTGAGTTTTGAAGGAGAAAGAAAGGAAGAACACACAACTCCAGGTTTATCTGCTCACTCTAGACATCCACAGGTCGCTCAGCAACTCTCCCTGAAGGAGGTGGTTCAGCATTTGGTGATTTCACCATGCTTTCTTTAGAGTATGGCTACCTGACAGCGGGTGTCCTCCTAAAATGTCAGGAATGAGGACGCAGTAATGAAACTGCTCACAGAATTGTCAGGAAGCACCACAGTGGTGAACACTGTGTCCTTGCCAACAAGGTCCTGTGCTGAATAAGCTAACCCATGACCCTGTGACCCTGTGGATGACTTGTTTGTGGATGATGGGATTCACAGAGAGACAATCGGAATGCCATCCCTGATCAGAGCCCTGTGTGAAGGGCCACACATATTGCATGGAAGTTGGTGAGAAGAGCCTAAGAATTGGGAGCAGGTGGAAACCCCAAATAAGGCTCGTGTCCAGCAGTTCTGGCTTATGTGTCAAGGAGAAGAAAGTCAGTGAGGGAACCCAACCCCTTCCCCAATTCTTTTTTATTCATTGAGATGCTTTTTTAAAAGAATGCAGTGACCTAGCACAGAGCTTCAACGTGGCTCTGTCCAACCATGCTTACACAAGCCTTCACACCTTAGCGCTGACCGCACCCTTTCCTAACTGCAATGAATGCAAAACTGCCACTCAGGGCAGATCAATCAGTCTTCAGCAAAATCTTATTTCTTCCAGATAATGATCTCACGTCCTTGTAAGTCTTTGGTTTCATGGGATTTGAGGTCTTCTTATTGAACAAAATGACTGACTTGTTAGCTGAGAGGTTGAAGCGGAAGTTGCAGGGCAAGGGCAGGGATTAGACAAAGATGTGAGGACAAGGATGGCTTTTATCTAAGGAAAAGAATTCCCAGGAAGGGTGGGGAGGAGCCCAGGGACAGGGAGAGGAGCATTTGAGATCTCGGACAGTACTGAAACCTATTAAGTAGGTTATGGAAGCCAGCACTGAGGTGGTGGGGCATATATAGAGTATGAGCTAAAGGCATGTGGGCTGATAAAAGGAAGGGGGTGTTTGCATTTTGGGGTTTGGAGATGACTTATTAGCAAATCATCGTTTCGAAAACTTGCCCTGGGGATGCCAGCGAGGGGGGCTGTCCCCTTCCTGGGGAAATAAACTTGGTGAAATGCCAGAGGCTAGAGTTACAAAGTTCAGCAAGTTGTCCATCTCCCTCTTGTGAGGCTGGTGCAAGGGGCTGACGCTCTGTGAAGGGGCTGTCTGGCCCGGTCCTAGCCCAAACATTGACAAGAAGGGAAAGGAAGAGGTGTTTTCTTTGAGGAGTTCTAGAGTATCACTATAGGCTGCTGGCTATGAGTTGGTGTTGACTTGAGGGCAGTGGGTTGGTTTAGTTGGTGTGACATAGTGCAATACAATGAGTCACGTGTGTCCTTAGCTCTCTATCCCGCTAGTGTTCCATCTATGCTCCCTCACTGCCCTTTAGCAGCATGGTGCTGCTGTTGACTGTCCTCCCATTGGCTCTGATTCACGGTGACCACTCGCACAAAGCAATCGGGTTGCTGTGATTCTTAGGGCTGCTTACTGGCTGCCTCATTCAGAAGCAGACTGGCTACCAGGTCTTTCTTCCTAACCATCGTAGTCTGGGGAAAATTCCAAAACAAAACAATTGTAGCTGACTGGAACCTGGGTCCTTTGGACCCATTAGGATAGACGAGAAGTTCTCCAGAGAGTTTCCGAGGCCATAAATCTTTGTGGAAGCAGACTGTCTCCCTTTCTCTCCCAAGGACAGACTGGTGACTTTGAACCACTGACCTTTCAGTTCATGGCTGAGCTCTAACTCCTGCCCCACTCATGCTACTTTCTTAGTCTGGAAGTTTCACTGAAATCTGTTTAGTCTCATGAGTGAGCACCAACCTCCAATGTCTGATGGTTGCTGGTGTGCATGAGATTCACTGGTCTGTACTTGAACTCAGATCTCTCATCTGAAACATGAGTATTCTACTACTGAGCATCCAGTGCCCACTACCTAGGTCAGTGCTAGTCTAAATACAGACAACTTAGGCTCATTCCTTTGAAGTCATCAATAGCATCTTTGATCACCAATTTTTCTGGTTGAATCTGAACTCATGGTTGGACAGAGTCTCTTCTAAATTCTGTCATATAAGGTGCTTACTCCTCCTTCTCCTTGGCACACTGTCCCTCAGGCCTCTGGGTGTTAGATAAGAAAGTTCAGGGAAGGAAAACGGAGAGTGAAGAATTGCCCGAGTTATGAGGGCAGGGGGGTTAATCCTGAATATCGATGATAAGGAACCCTTTTCATGTCCCTTCTTCATCTCCACAGAATGGCCCAGAAGCATGCCCTTCATCTGGAGACCCGGCCTAGCTGTCAAAAATGTGATATGATATCTGCACCTCAAATTGGTTTTTATTTTTAACACATTAAACTTTAAAGCTGGAGGTTGTTAAATCGTTCTAAAAAGATGGAGGTAGAGATCCAAAGGAGGAGGCAAGTTCAAAGTCATTGAACTTTAAATTGCCATCAGGAATAATCTGATTTTCTTTATCTTACCCTTTTTCTGTCCTTCCTCCCAACTCAGCTTCTGTGTTAAAAGTTTCAGACGTGTTTCTTTATGAACTTGTATTATTCCCCAAAGCTGTTCTCTTCTCTATTGGTATTCTCAATAGCCCGAGTGAGAAAATCAAGGTCATCTTCCTCTTCCCAGCACTCAAACATTCATGATCTAGGTCTGTCCAGGTGGTGTTTGCGTTTGCATGGATCCACCTCCTTCTGTATTTTACATTGCTGTTGGCTGGTTTGGAATCCATTCTGACTTATAGCCACCCTATGTAGAGAGTAGAGTAAAGCTGCACCCCACAGAGCTTTTAAGAGGGCAACCTTTCAGATCGTACTTCAAGGCACTGATGGGTGGGCTCAAACCAACCACCTCGCACCTGGTAGTGAGAGTTTCACTATTTGCACCCCTCCCCCCAAATTCCGACTCATAGTGGATAGATAGGGCAGGGTTAGAACAACCTTGTGGGTTTCTGAGACTTTTAATAAAGGAGAGTGGGAAGGACAGTTAATCCTAAATATCGAGGCTATTCCTACTTTCTACAAGAGCCTCATCTTTCTCCCGTGTACCACCCAAGGGCTCCTTGAATATCTAGAAGATCTGAAATTTCTAATACTCCCCATCTACATACTTTGGATGTCTTCAAGGAACCCCGGTGATGAGGTCAATGATTCCAACCTACCAACCACTCATTGGGAGAAAGATAAGGGTGTCTGCTCCTACAGATTGACAGTCTTGGAAATTCAGCATCGGGTGACTTTGAGTTGGAATAGACCTGATGGCAATGGTTTGGTTGTTTGGTTTGGAAGCCATCTTCAAGGAGAACTCATTACCAGTGAGACTGCCAGGGACAGAGTTCCTAGGAAGGGAAACCCAGCTTGTACACCACTCTACATGAGGTGAATGCAGCTGTTGAAGAAATCTTGTCAGGTTCAAAACAGGATCTCTCATGCTAACTTCGATGTCAGAAAATGAAACTTAATAAGAAAGGGTTCACTTTCTTCCTAACACTTCAGTCTTAGAAAAAGGGAAATGAAGCTAATCAATCAGGACTTGCTTGTTTAACCTAGTTCAAACATTCGCCTTGATGTTTGCATGGATGCAACCAGACCTCTGAAGATGGAAGAGCCACTTGGAAACCCCTGCCAGCAATGAGATGGTTACAGTGCAACTGGCTCCACAGACATTCTACCCATCTGACTTGTGATCATATTGCCTTCAGCATCATTGCATGTATTTCAAGAGCCTGAAGAAGACTTTATAGACTGATGTGGGACATATGGGCTAATATCAGACTTGTGGGCTTAAACTGGACTGGGTTGGAATGTTTTTCTCAATGTTCAATTTCTCTTGTATATACACCTCTCCTTTATATACCAATGTGTGTTTATGAATTTGTTTCTCTAGTCTACCCAGACTAACACACCGGGTAAGGAAAATTAATGCCAGCCAGTCAACAATCCACAGTCACCCGGTATCGATAGCTTCTTTGCTCTCGCATGTCTGTGCCTGTAAAAACCCTCCCACTTCACAGCTCTTGTCTATATACTAATTCAGGAACTGTTTAAGAGCTTGTGTTCAAATTGGCTCAAACATAAGAACAATTGTGAAGACAGGCCAAAACCAGCCAGTGTCTTGGACTCTAGGAATCCACAGCACCTAACATCACCACCACCACCGCTGCTGCCACTTTTGTCTTGTGGAAGTTTTATCGGGTAACCTATACATATCACATTCCATTGGGAAAACAGGGTGCACAAGACCTCTTTAAAATGCTGATGAGCAAGAATGTCACTCTGAGGACTAAAATGCCCCTGACCCAAGCCATGCTATTTTCAATCGCCTTATACGTATGTGGAAGGTGGGCAATAATGAAGACTGAGGAAAAATGGTGTTGCTGGCAAAGAGATGGAAAGTTCCATGGACTGCCAGAAGAACAAGCAAGTCTGCCGTGGAGGAAGTGCTCCTTAGAACCAAGGGTGGGGAGAATTCCTCTCACATACTTTGTCCATATCGTGAGATGAGACCACTTACTGGAGTAGAAGCACATCAAGCTTGAGGACAAGGGAGAGACAATGATCAAGAGGAGGGCCCCCAATGAGCTGGACTGACAGTGGCTACAACAATGGGGGCAAGCAGAACAATGGCGAGGCTGTTGCAGGAGAAAGCAGTGCTTTGTTCTGTTGTACACGAATTGGAAGTGATTTGATGGAACCCAACGATGACAAGAATGACAGCAACAACACCAACAACACAGCTTCGCAGCCTGGAGACTGTACCTGGAATTCCACTTGTGTCAGGGCATGGCATTGTCATGTTTGCATGTGACAATTAACCCTTGTGGAACTTTCCTAGAAAGGTCCCCTGATTGGCTGCTGACTTGTGGGGTGTTCTTGATACATGAAATTGGAATTAGAATATGCGCAGTAGCAGCCTCTCACTCCCCAAATCATAATTATTGTGAACCCGTGTCTGAGTTGCTTCTTTACCAGAAATGAAAGGTAACAGGACTGCATCAGTTTGGGGAGTTTAAAAAAAAATCCCACTCCTTGAGACGCTGTGTGAATTGTCCAGGTGGTCCATGGGAAGAGTCCCAGGTGGTGCACGTGGTCAATGTCTGAGTTCAGCTGCTTACCCCATGGTTGGAGGTTTGAGTCTACCCAGAAGGGCTGTGGACGAAAGACCTAGCAATTTACTTCGAAAAAACTCCCCCAAACCCAGCCATTGGAAACTTCATGGAGCCCAGTTCTACAGTGATACGCATGAGTACAACCTGCTCTCCAGTGCCAGATTCAGAAAGGTCTTTAGAGAGCTGGAAGTCCCCTTCCCCACGTGGAAATGTGAGATGGGGCATTTTTATGGTTGACTTCTACAGGAGCAAAAATAGGTCTCCACCTCGGGGCAGCTCAGGGCCTGAGAGTTCCAATCACAGCCGATTAGCTGGCCAACCCACTGGCTGTGTGATTCAATTTTACACTTAAACACCTGTCATCAGGCAGCACCAGCTTTTCCTTCCCACTGGGGAAAACCCTGTTCATCCTGCTCAGCCCAGCGATAGGCCCACCATCCACAGGTACTCAGTACATCCCCGTTTCTGAATGCATTGTGCCTCTGTGGGTTTGGGGGGCTGTTTGTAATGACAAACATCTCCTCCCTTGCTACTCTCAGACACACTTGTATGACACTTGAAACTCACTGCCATTAAGTGAATTCTGACTCTCTGCCACTCTATAGGAAAGGGTGCAAATACCCCTGTGGTTTTCGGAGAGATTGATTATCATGACAAGATATTGTCTACAAATCCAAACCGGGTGCCACTAAGTAGATTTCAACTCATATGGTTTTGGAGACTGTAAATTTTTGGGGGGAGCAGATAGCTGCAGTGTTCTCTGCAAAATAGCTGGTGGTTTTGGGCTAGGCCAAAATTGCACGGGACTGCAGTCCACTGGGATGGAGGTTCAATTCCAGCAGCGGCTCCACAGGAGCAAAGGCTGTGCCTCCTACTCCCACCACCAGAGGGCAGTGATGCCCCCCATCAAAACAAAACAAAACAAAACAAAATAGCTAGTGGTTTTGATGATCCTGTGGGTAGCCATCTAATGAGTGACCCATGATGCCTTCACAGTACAGCCTACTGAAAAATGTGTAGGTGGCACGAATGGTTAAGGGCTCAACTATTAGTCCAAGGATTGGCAGTTCAAATCTACACAGAGAGAAGTTGGCAGACAGGCCTGGCGAGCGGCTTCTAAAGGTGACAAATGTAGAAATCCTACTGAGCAGGCCTGCTCTACGTTGGGGAGGCCATTGAATCGAAGGCAACCAATGGAACAGTCCTGGACAAATTTACTGTCTTCCCAGCAGGGCATGGAAAGGGGATGTGCCCTGCTTGTTTTGAAGTGCTGGGGCCTTGCCAAGGACTCCTGGTGGTACAGTGAAGTGAGGGCTGGGCTGTAGTTTCCAGGCTGTCCTCTAAGAGGTTGGAATTGAGTCAGTGGCAGTGGGTTTGGTTTTTTAACATTCCATTGATTATTGTTAGAATAACACTCTATCGTTAAGAAGTCTTGGACTGCTAATCACAAGATTGGTTGTTGAAGTCCACCAGCTTCTCTGAGAGAGAAAGTTGAGGCTATCTCTTCCTGTATAGATGAACAACTCTGGAAATGCAATATAAGGTCATTAGGAGTCGACATAGGAGCCATGATGGTGTAGTGCTGTATGCATTGGGCTGCAATCCTCAATGTTGTTAGTTCAAATGCACTAGAGGAGACAGATGAGACTCTCTACTCCCATTAAGATATACAGTCTCAGAAATCCATGAGTTGGCATTGACTTGATGGCAGTGGGTGCATTTGATGAGCTGGAATTGACTTGATGATAGTAGATTTGGTTTTTGTGTAATTATTGTAATACCTGGATAAATGGAGAAAAGGGTTCATAGTGTCAAGGATTTGTTTGGTTTGGATTTAAATATCAATGCTCAGGAAAGGAGCAGTCAATAGATCAAAAGTTGCATTGGGTAAATCTGCTGTACAAAACCTTTTTAGAGTCTTGAAGACAAAGGTTGTCGAAGGTGTCCTTGACCCGAGCTATTGTACTTTTGATCACTTCACATACATGTGAAAGTGGAACTTTGAACAAGGAAGACTGAAGAAGAATCCATGCATTTGAATTGTGGTGTTGGTGAAGAAGGCTCAAAGTCCTACGGACTGCTACAAAGACATACAGATCTGGGTTGGCAGAAGGACAACATCAGTGCTCCTTAGAGGCAAGGATGGCAAGACTTAGTCTTACTTTGGCTATGTTGTCAGGAGAGATCATGGGACATCATGTTTAGTAAAGTAGACAGGCAGTGAAAAAGGGGGAAAACCTTGAAGGAGATGGGTTGAGACAGTAGCTGCAACAATGGGCTCAAGCATAGAAACAATTATTTGGATGGTGCCAAGCCATGCAGTGTTTCTTTCTGTTGGGCATAAGGTTGCTATGGGTGTGAATTGATCACAGTAACAACAGCAATACTTTGGGATAGGGACCTGGGTGGTGCAGTGGGTTAGGAGTTGGGCCACCAACCTCGCAGCCACCAGTTTGAAAGCACGTCTATAGCCAGAGAGATCTAGTCACAGCAATCACATGGGGCATTTCTCCTCTGGCTTATGGGTAGTCCTGAGTTGGACTCGCCGCGGTGGTAGTAAGTTTGATGAGCTGGAATTGAAGGCAGTCAGCATGAGACTTGATGCCGTGAGCTTGCAGCCAGCCTCCATGATTCTAATACTCTGCTGGCTGGGTAGGAATCTTGGTGCGGTAGTGCTTGTGACTTAGACTGCTCCCTGCAAGGTCAGCCACTTGAAACCACCAGCTTCTTTTCTGAAGAAAGGCTGTGCTCCAGGAAAGAGTTATGGTTTTGGAACCCCCAGAAGCAGTTCTTCCCAGTCCTTTCGGGTCCCTCTGAGTCGGCATCAACTCGGAGGCAGGGATTTTGCAGTGCCCTATGGAACCAGTGAAGATGATGAA
The DNA here is from genome assembly GCA_004026705.1 of Nesogale talazaci. Classification (NCBI taxonomy): domain Eukaryota; kingdom Metazoa; phylum Chordata; class Mammalia; order Afrosoricida; family Tenrecidae; genus Nesogale; species Nesogale talazaci. The sequence goes on from PVJH01006610.1 coordinate 88,680, forward strand.
AGACTCGAGATTGTTTACTGATCAGGTGGCACAACCTCCTCAGAATCATCTCCTGCGGTTTGTCTGTCTGTCTTTGATGACTCTGGAGGCACACCGAGACCAGGTGGTGCTGAAGAAACAGACAGGCATTTTTGATGCTTGCTGTCCTTGACAGCACCGTGGCCCATCAAACTCTTCGATTTTAATTTGCTTTGAGTAGTTGGCGTTGGAGAGAAGTGTGGTAAAGTCTTTTGGGCATGTAGGCGTCCAAGCTTATTCATCCCTTCAACCCCAAAGGCTTACAGCTAGCTCAGCGTTCCATTTACTAACAAGCGTTTTTTCTTTTTTCCTCCAGGAACTGATTTCTCAACTGGAAGAACCCTCACAATTCTCTGAAAGAGGGAGCCACGGAAGACACTCATGTTCACTTTGAGGAAATGGGATTGCTTAGCGAGGTGCTTCCAGCCAATTGTCAGTGGGAGGAGCCTCTTGGCGTAATCACACTGACAAAGGAAGAAAAGATGCCCTACTGGTGGTGGTGATGCAAGCCTCCTCTTTGTTTCCATATGAAGTGTTCTAGGGAAAAATGGAAATGGGATCGTCTGGGGTACAATAGGTGCAACTGAAGAACCAGGCAGGTTTTGCATAAAAATGCAGCCACAGGCTCCTCTTTGCTGGAATAAAACAAAGAAACAAACTTCCATCTATTTTTAAGGTTAATTGCTTGTTAAGGACCCATTACAACCAATCCCATCCACAGTTCCAAAAGTTACTGGAGTTAGATATTTAAATGGAATGTTAACGGCTGAAAGGGAGTGTTTACAGTTTTAGGCAGAAATAAATACCACCTGACAGACTAGTTGCTTTCATGTGTTTGTTTCAGCTCCCGTGTGGCTAGTGAAGTTTAATTAAGTGGATTTGGATGCTTAACACTATAGAAACCAACCTCACAAAGAGTCATCTTTTCAAAGAAAAGAAAATATAAATCCATTTCAGGAACCCAAAGTACTGCTATTGGCATCATCCTGAAGAAACCACTTCGCAAGAAGAGTTGGTGGTGCTACGAGCCAGGCACTGGACTGGCACCCACAGAGTTGGTGGTTCACACCCACTAGTTGCTCTGGAGGAGAAAGACGAATTGTCCCAGAAACCCCATGCAGGGTTGCTATGAGTTGGAATAGATTAGATGGCAGGTTTGCGCTCTCTCTCTCTCTCTCTCTCTCTCTGTCTCTCTCTCTCACACACACACAGGTTCAGAAAGCTAGTGGGAAAAAATGGAATGAAAAGATAATGGAATTTTTCTATGACCTCTTTGAAGACCCCCTTGCCTTTCTGGGAAGGGTGACAAAGGAAAAGTACAGGCTACTGTGCTCCGTCGACTGGCCTAAGGGAGCTGGCAAGATCACCCTGAAAAAGCAATGGTGAAGTTGAGATATAAACAGGGCTTGGACTAAAAGAGAAGACACCCCTGTATCTGCGCTAAGGTGTCATCTTTGTTTGCTAAGGGTTCTGTTACAAAGTACCACCCACAGGATGACTGGGCACGACAGATATTTTTCTTGAAAAGGTCTAGAGTTTTGAAGTTTGCTCTCACGATGCCATTTGAGCTTCTATCTCTCTCTCACCATTCAGGCTAGAGTCTGTCCTCATCTCTTCCCAGCTTCTAGTGACTTTTGGGAATCCTGTTGTTCCTTGATGTGTAGATGTGTCATTCGAAGCTCTTTCTCAATCCTCACACTACATTCTCAAGAGACTTCATGCCCAAATCTCCTTCTTCCTTTAAGGACATCCGCAGTTTGTTTAGGGCCCATACCAATCCAGTGTGACTATTTGAACATAATGACCCCTGGAGCGATCTTATTTCTAAGTAATGTTCATACATTGCAAAGGATTTGGACTTGGGGAGGGAAACTACTGAACTTACTTCCGGCTTTTAAGTGAACATAGCTTGACATCTGTAAGGAAGAGAAAGGGGGTGGGGTGGGGATGCTTCTCAGTTGAAGCAAACTGAGTGACAGGGAGAGAGGAAGAAGAGAGTTAGTAACTGAAGAGTGCCAATCTAGTGACCTAAAAAGTAAGATATCAATTTCTAAGAGAATCTTCTGTGTATCTAATGGAAAATAAACTCGAGAGGTATATTTGAGTCCACAAATGTTGGTAACTCTGCTGTGCATCTATCCATAAATACAGTAGAGCACAGGGTGAAAGGACTCTGACCCATAGTGACCCTATGCACAACAGAGTAGAATACCACAGTCCTGTGCCATCCTCACAACTGCTCCCATGTCTAAGTTCATTGATGCAGGCCCTGTGTCTAGGGCCTTCCTCTTCTTTCCCTTACCCCTCCCCGCACTTCACCAACAATGAAGTCTTTCTCCAAGAACTGGTCTCTCCTAACCCTATGTATAAATAACGTAAAATGAAGTCTTGCCATCTTTGATAGTGCCTGACATTTTCAAGGCTTGAAGATACAGAAGTGGTCAACTGACTGAGAAGCAACAAAGCCCACATGGAAGAAGTACTCTAGCCTATGTGATCACAAGATGTCCATAGGGCCAGGTGTCAGGCATCAAAGAACAAAAAATCAAATCATTGTGAATAAGGGGGACTGCAGAGTGGGGCCCCAAAGCCCATCTGTCAGAAAGTGGAACATCCCCTTAAGAAAGGTCATGGGGAGGAGATGAACCAGTCAGGGTGCAGTATAGCACATGCAGAAGCATATAATTCCTTTTGTTCTTTAATATCTCCCCTCCCCGTCATGATCCCAATTCTACCTTATAAATCTGGCTAGACACTGAGGATATACACTGGTACAAAAAAGAGCTGGAAACACAGTAAACCCCAGGACAAATAATGAGAATAATGAGAATAGTGATATAGGAGGGTAAGAGAATGGTGTGGGGAGAACGGGGAACTAATTACAATGATCTACATTTAACCCCCTCCCTGGGGGATGGACAACAGAAAAGTGGATGAAGGGAGACATTGGACAGTGTAAGACATGAAAAAAATGAGTATAAGCTGTAAATTATCAAGGGTTCATGATGGAAGGAGGGAAAAATGAGGAGCTGATACATACCAAGAGCCCAAGTAAAAAGAAAATGTTTTGATAATGATGATGGCAACAAATGTACAAGTGCGTTTGACACACGGGATGGATATACGGATTGTGATAAAAGGGGTACGAGCTCCCAATACAATGATTCTTAAAAAGAGAATACAAAAGTTAAAAAAAAAATTGGAAGGGTCAGTAGAGAATATGACCTTGATGACAGAAGTGAAGTTAGCAATCACATGATAGAATATTGCAAGACCAATGAATCTTCAACAGAAATCACTTTCCCACCAAGAAAACTAGCAGCTCTATACGTGGACCTCAGTAGACAGAAGACACAGGAATCAAACTGGCTACATTACTGTAAACAGATGATGGAAAAACTCAGTATCACTGGCAAACACAGGGCCAGGGACCAACTGTTGTACAGCTCATCCATTGAGCATAGGCAAACAGATTGAAGTGGTAGAAAATCAAAGCAAATTCGCAATAACAAAAATATGACTGTGAGTATATCCCATTTGCATTAAGAGAGCATTTCTGGAATAGACTTGAAACATTGACCATTGACACCTGAAAACCTGGTGAGTTGTGAGATGACATCAGGAAAATCATACAGGAGGAAAGCAAAGATAATGCCAGTTAGATTTTCTGCCAACTGGAACCTCTATGAGAATGTAGGGGGGCGCCAACCCATCGGTCAGGTGACAGGATGATGATGGCTCCTTGGGGTGTAGTCTGGGTATTTCTCTCCCTTTGGCCCTTCGTCCTCCTCCTTCCTGGATTCTATGTCTGCTTCCAGACCCCCATGTGGGAATGTGACCCTGATAGTCAACTTTCCAGCTGCCAGTGCCCTTCTGTATTCCCACTGATCTTGGATCATTTGACTCTGCAAACATCAGTGATCTCCCTGCATCCTGATTCAGCTTTTCTGCATCATTAGTCTATGGATACAAGAGTCTGAAGAGGACTCTGGCTAGCATGGAGCCCATGAACTTGGGTTGGGCTGGGCTGGGATGCCATCTTGATTTAAAGGTACTTCTTGACATGAAGTTCTTTTTTAGACATCTATGAATGTCACTGGTTTTGTCTAGACAACTCAGGCAAACACAGTCATTAAAAAGACAGGAAATAAAAGACCTACTTAGGCAGATGTCAGAAGAGACTCTGAAGCTTGTTGGTGAAGGTAAAGTATGTAAAGATATTGAATGGGAGCTGCCATAAATCCAAGTTGGATTTGGAAGAGAAAGTGGCATGTGGGATATTGCTCCTGACAACAGAAGATGCATCTTGACTGAAAGTAGAGGCTATCAGAAAGATGTTTACTAGTATTTTGTTGACAAGGCAGAGACTTTTGTCTGTGGAGATTATAAACTACAGAGAAACACGTAAAGACTGGGAGTTCCAGAACACTCAATTGTGCTCACATGGAATCTGTAAACAGATAAAGAGACATTCTTTCGAACGGAACTAGGTATGGCGCTCAATGGATGCTGGTGGCAGAGTGGTTACACAATGGGTTGTGATCCAAAAAGGTCAGGAGTTTGAAACCACCAGCTGGTGTACAGGAGAAAGACAGGGGTTTCTACTCCCATTAATAGCCACGGTCTCATACACTCATGGGGAAGACCTACCCTGTCCAGCAGGATCATTATGAGTTGCACAGACTCAATAGTAGTGATGAGGGGTGTTGCTTTGCTTAAAGTCAGGAGCGTACCATCAACAAGGTTTTGTTTTTGCTTTCATGTTGCGTATGGGATTGCTATGAGTATCAGAGTTGAACGATAGGTGGACAATAGCATGGAAAAGCCCAAAGGCAAAGTTCCTATGGCAGGATGGTGTAGGAAAGAAAAGAAAATGGGGATGGGAAATAAGAGGAAGTGGACTCATTTGAGATTTGCTTTGAGTTGTCAATCAATGTAAAGGAAGCTTCCTCTGCGGTGTAACCTGCTTCCAATTTAAGTGGACACTGTGGAGAAGTTGTGCTTTGTTGGGTCTAGATTCTGTGTCTGGTTCATGCTTAGGCCTCTAGTTCCTTGGACGTGAGCCAGTCTTCTGGTGATCCTGTGAGGTGTTAGCGGCCTGCCCTCTTATTTGCTGCATTTAGATTCAGTGTCTTCTGTAGCCAGAAGCTTGTTACCTAACCTGCTTATCTGGGGTTCATCAAAATAATTGGCAGCAAAATAAGCTGAGAGAAATTTCCAATCTGACATCTGATCCACAGTCTTAGAACTTCCTCTCTGTGTCTCTCTATGCTCCACTGGTTTAGTTTTTTTTTAGAGATCCTAACTTAAGACAATGTCCCTTTCTGTGACTGGTCCCTCCTGGTAACTACATGTGATGAAGTCCAAAGTACATGAGATGAAGTCTCACTATCCTTGTTGGTAAAGAACATTTGAGCTTTGGTGCCTCTAAAACAGATTTGCTTGTTTTCTGGTAGTTCATGTTATTTTCAATATTCTTCACCAACCCCACAATTTAAATGCATTATATATATAATATGTATTATATATATACATACATATACTAGGATTATGTGTATGTGCAAATCCATAACCCTTGTAGTTAGAGTAGGAGTAGAACACCGCACCCCCTAAATGTGAATGAATCAATGACGGAAGGAAGTAGGAATGGCATTGGATAACAGGGTTTAGGAATGAATCATGCACTACTAAGCAACCAGACTAAGAAGTGGTAGTACTTATAAACTGAAGTCCCTGGTATTGTGAATTGTTAACACACTCAGCTCTAAGGCTAGAAGTACAAGTTTACCCAGAGGCACCAGGGTAATGACTATAGAAAAATCAGTTATTGAAGTAACCCTGTACCCTGTAAGGTACAGCTCTGCTCTAATATGGCTGGGTTGTCGTGAGTCAGAATTGAGTAATAATGATAACTGTTTTTTTTAATAACAGACTGAAATTAAGGAAAAGACCCTTTGATGTGTCCTTTATTTTGTTGATGCAATCTATTCAACCAGCAGGGATTATATCATTGGTTAAGTGGAGCCCTTTCTGTGAGAGTGCCATGATGGGTCCCTGGGAGTGAAGTCAAGCCTCATCAGACAATACCTTGTGTAGACAGGTCATGAATTGAGGATGACATTCAACATGGAGACAAATTGGTCAGGACTGTGGGAGCATTTTCAATTAAGTTAAAGCCCTGCAGGCTCTCTTAAGAAGGTGCATTCTACAGAGACTGAGCCTGGATATTTTAGAGTATTGGTGTTCATGTTCAGGCCACATGGTCACTGGGGCCATAAACACCTTAGTGGCCGTCAGTCCCTTTTGTCAGCCTCCTCATGGAATCTATGCCTGTCAGTGGCACCCATTCCTCAGCCTTCCTGACAGGGAAATTTGGCCACGTGGCTAGGATCTCAAAAGTGTTGCAGCTAACAGAAAGAGATGTGCCTGCCTAACCTTTCCCCCTTTAGTCAGCTTGATTGAGGGGATCCAGTGTGGACAATGGAAACCAGAGCTGGTGAGTTTTGAATCATAAAGAGTCAGAATGCATGACTCTAGGAGACATTAGATCAGGCAGATCGCAACGACATACTAGACTCTGAAGGAGAGAGTGTGGTGGAATGAGTCATGTCTCAGAAGATGTCCACAGTTAGTTTCTTGGGGCTATGAACATTTTCCTTTCATGGCCACAGGACTTTACAGATGTGATCAAGTAAAAGATCCAGAGAGGGGAGATCATCCTGGATTATCCAGGTGGGCCAATATAGGAGATATGAAGATGCGACTTGTTAGCTTCGGACTATCAGCCAAGGGGTGTAAGCAGTCTCTAAGCCAAAAAGGCATGGCAGTCGATTGCCTTAGTATCAGTGGTGAATCATGTATCTGTCGAGACCTTGATTTGGGGCCACAAACCCACTGTTGTCGAGTTGACCGTAACTCTGCAGGACAGAGTGGAACCGCCCCATTGTTTCCAAGGCATTCGTCTCTACAGAGCCAGACTGCCATATCTTGCTTTTGTGGTTCAGCGAGTGGGTTCAATCTATTACCCTTTCAATTAATAGCTGAGTACCGAATCACTGTGCCCTCTGGGTTCCTTCCATTTCAGCCCAGACTTCTGACCCCCCGAATGTAACATATATACTTGTGCATAAGCCGAGTTTCCCAGCACATTTTTAACGCAGCTTTTGTGGTAAAATTAGGTGCCTTGGCTGATATTCGGGTCAATATTATACTCGGCTGATATTATATTCAAGTGTATACGGTATGGCAAGACATTCTACATTCTTCAAAGCCCTGCATTTGTGATAATTTGTTACAGCAGCAATAGGAAACTAATACAGAGGGAAGCACATGCCTACCTCCTTAAAGCCACAACTATTTTAAACTTGCTAGACAGGAAATAGAGGCTCAGCATAAAAGAGGAAGATTCTCAGTGAGATGAATTGGCACAGTAACTGCAAGAATGAGCTCAAACACAACAATGATTCTGAGGGGGGCATAAGACGGGGAGACGTTCACTCTGTTGCACATGTCATCATCATGAGTCACAAATGACTTGACAGCTCCTAAAACAAATGAGGACAGACATGATTTATTGGCATGGGGAAAAACTACCAGTGACGAAGGGCTATGATAAGAACTTTACCAAATGGCCCCCTTGTAGATAAGTCCCTTTTAGGTTTGTCACACCGTGGCGGCTTGTGTGTTGCTGTGACGCTGGAAGCTATGTCATGGGTATTTCAAAGATCAGCAGGGTCACCCACAGTGAACAGGGAGACCTTTCAACAAAGCTTCTAGACTAAGAACTGATAACACAGAAGGAACTGGTTGACCACTTCGGAGGAATGAGTCACTGAAAACTTTATGGACCATGTTATGAAAACATAGGCAGATTCTGAAAACGGTTCCAAGGGAGAGAATAATAAGATGAACCCTGACCCACCTCACTACCTGTATCCATATCATGGCCTACCTACCCAAGTAAAAGAAGTGACCTGAATGAACTCCACTGAGGTCCACCACAGAAGGAAGGCATGAGCTTGAGTTGATTGCCTAATGTTACAAAGAATGGTTACTGACGTCACAGTAACTTCCTGAGTTTCCCAGTTCTGGATGCAACCCTGTGTTTCTGCCTTTGGTCACGGGAGTGTTTTGGTTGGCTTGGATTTCAAGCATTAAGTGTAAAGGCTTGTTAGGGAGTAAAGGCAGGAAGGAAGCATTAAGCCGCACATTGCTATATGGGGATTTCCGTAGTCTGGGGGATTTTGGCGAGCAATAGCTATAACCTAGTCACTTCTTGTTTAGCAACTGCCATGGACATCGATTTTCAGTTTTGCACAATTGATTTTTGCTTCTGTTCCCATTTGCGCCTTTGATTTGGACGGGTATCGTATGAGGAGTGCGTGAGAATTGTCTCAGGGAGGTCAGAAGACCTCATGAAGAAAGACCTCATTTGTCGATAACAACATCAATGAGCAAACGGCCGGATTTATGGAGGAGATGGGATCATTGCTGAATTTAACCTCAGCCTTTTTGTTATCTATCCTAACTTGACATCAAGTGATTTAGTAAAGAAAGTGCTTGAGGAAATACAATTGAAAACCTTGAGAACACTTGACTGGGGGAGTGTTTAGAATTGGGCCCAAAGGCCCAAGGTTCTTCCAATCTTTTCTTGGCGAATTGTTTTCCCACATGGTGGAAAGATTCATACGTTCCCGGTAAGCAATTTTCTTGATAACACAACAGCTCTAAATTCAGCAGTTTAATTTATTTCCATGGAGGATTTATCACAGTGCCATGCCTAGTTTAGATACCCAGAAAGTAGAATCTATTAATTTCCCAAAAATAGCATACTCACAGAAGTATTAAAAGTAGTTCTCATGCCTTTTAGCTCACATTTGATTCTGTGATGTATGTTTCCTGGAAATGTTGCAAATATGCTGTTCTGGAGCTCTTGAGTTTAGATTATTTTTTAAAACGTCCAGTTGCCAACATGAATGAAGAAAGTTAAACTAAACCCATTGCTTCAGAAGTGCCTATGGCTGTAAGTTGGCGTGACAGTCTCTCTTGGAGCCAGGGCTACTAGCTGTTATATGCAGAATGGCCAGTCTCCTGTAGGCAACGAGGGCTGTGTCCACTTTTCCACCCCTTATTAGGGTTTGAGCATTCAAGGAAATCTGTGGGTTTACCTTGCCTATCCATAATGACTTATTGATTTTTTTGTGTTGAGAATGCATCGATAGTAAGATTGAGTGGAATGAATACAACAGCCACTTTAAAAACCACCCCTAGTGACACCAGACATGAAGGCATGACTTGATCTAGCTCTGTGCCAAAGGGGACCTGCTACCTGACAACTCATTGTTCCAAACAAAGAAATGAAGGAGGTTAAAAAATTAGCTGCATGTTTGTTTCTCCCTTTTAAATGGCAACAGCATATGCACTATCTCTTTCCAGAGGCACAGGGCCTTATTCAGTTGCAAGCACAGATGACTTGGTGTTGGTTGAGGCATTAGATCCTGGTTCAAGATACCAGCACTTCATGTGGGAAGTGGGGTGTGGAGGGCAGCGGGGTGGGCAGCCCTTGGCACACAACAGTGAGACCACTGGCCCATGGATATTAGTGGAGGAGGATCTGTTCTCATTCCTAACACCACTGACTGTCAATGAGAATTGGATTCTGACTTGTGTCCCTGTCTTTGATTTGATCTCTGCATTTATGAGCTAAAGATTTTAATTTCCTCTTTGGGAGAGCTGGTCTCACGGAAGCATTTGGCATGTCTCAGGGTAAACTAATGAGCTGCAGAACCATCGGCCAAACACTGGAAAAATTATCTCCTCCCACTCGACGAGGAGGACTGTCTCGTCCCTTGACATGGTCATGTGACATGGTCTGCCTCAACACTTTTTTCTAGAAACCAGCACCTGGAGATGCTGTGAATGGAAACTCAGAGGCAGCACCTCTTCCATTCTGAGTGCCTCTCTTGACACTACGCACACAGATGCATCTTCATCCTGCTACTTCCTCTCAGGACCACGCTGATGCTTCTGTGGGCCCTGAAAGCAAACACACTGCCATCAAGTTGGTTCCTACCCATGGTGACCCATGTGCATGAGGGTAAATCTGCTACTAGTCAACTGTTGGGGGCAGTAGTCAATGCTGAAGGATCGCAAAAGAGAAGTCCGGTGACCCACTTCTGAAATCTCAGCCATTGAAAACCCCATGGGGCACAGTCCCACTCCAATACACCTGGGGTCGGCATGTGGTGGAACTGACCGGATGGTAATTGGGGTAGAGATGGAAGTACAGCCTTCTGCAAAGACTTGGCGAAGTGGAGAGAGAAAATGGGGTGATGTGGGAACACAGAAGTTCCTTTGGCAAGTGGCAATGGTCCCAGGAGAGACAAGAGAGCTCAGACCAGAGCCATCAGTTCTGGGTGTTTCTCCAAAGTCTCATGAACTTTGCTGAAATGCTGCTCTCCATCTTAAGAACTGTGGCGAGTGCCTGAAGGGTTTGGCGCCAGGGTGCAATTTAATCAGCTTTGACTTTTAGCGTCTTCACTCTGGCAGCCCTTTGGAGAATGGCCTGGAAGAGAACAAGTGGGAAGGCAAGACAGCCATGAGACAGCTGAGCCAGTAAGCTGGAAGGCAGAAGCAGCTGTTCACAGCAGTGGAAGCAGAAGTGAGTGAGGACAGAAGTGCGGGGTTTTCTGGTGGCTTGCAAATCCGGGTGTCAGCTGGATGAAAAATAAGAGATGGTCCCTGAGGACTGGCATGGGAATGGGTAGACAGATACAACTGATCTCTAAGCGAGGTGCAGGAGAAAGACCTGTCTCCATAGCCCTACAGCCTTCTGATTTCATTTGAGGCACTGGGACATTTGAATCAGTTGCCTGGGAATCAAACACACGACGTGGGTGACTTAAAGCAAGGGCCGGAGTTGGATCACTCAAGAAGAGGCTGTTTTGAGTAAAAAAAGATTTACACACAGGACTCTGAGGAAGATCTGTTTTACAGGAATGGACTGAGAGACAAGCCCATGATTAGACAGAGAGTTAGCAGATGATGGAGGAGAGTTGACAGGACAGGAGGTCCATGTGTAAGATGACATTCTTTTAACACAGCCAGTCTTCAAAAGAGAAATCCACTGACTTCAGGTTGTCGGTGGGTGCCATTGAGTTGGCGCTGCTTCAAGAGACCCTGGGTATAACCGAACAAAACACCACCCAGTCTTACACCCTCCTCACAATTATTGTCAAGGACCTTCCTTCTTTTGCTGTCCTACTCTACCGGGCCTGGCTTCCCTTTCCAGGGACTTGTCTTTCCTTTCAACATGTCTAAAGAACAGAAGAAGTCGCCTTATCTTTGCCTCTAAGGAGCATGGTGGCTGTACTTCCAGAGCAGCTCTGTTGTTCTTTGGTCTTTACCCCCCCCCCCCCAGATCACTGCCCTGATGGGAGTAGGAAGCCCAGTCTTGCTCCTGGAGAGCTGCTGCTGGATTTGAACTGTCAACCCTGTGGGCCGCGGTCCCGCACACAACCACTGTGCCACCTGGGCTCAGCATTTTAGTTCTTTTTTATTCAATATCCAACTTTCATTAGGGACACTTGAGTCTTCAAAGTGATACCTTGCTTTCAATAAAGAG